>JAPVRG010240662.1:0-10174 GCA_029783565.1 Rhagoletis cerasi
AGCCTTCCTGGTATTTTTGTGATTATTTGGATTTCTTTGAATTGTTCATTTTTCTTGAAACTGTTTTTGATAATAAATAGCTTTGCGGTTTGGGTTGTCTATAGTAATTATCATAATTGAAATATGTAGTCACTTAATAATATTAGTAAGTGTGGCTTGGTTTTGAACAGAAAGATGTGGTTCTTCATTCAAAATTAAAGTAAAAAAAAATATAGCATACAGAGTTTGTCAAAGTATATGATTAATAGTTAAGACAAGTAGTTATTTGACTAGCTAATTAATTTCTGTAAGATTTTGGTGCATTCATGGACGATTGTTGAGACTTAATTGCACTCCGATTACACCATAAAAAGAAAAACACTCCTTCCTTGCCTTTTACAATTTCAAAAGCCGTTTAAATAAGCAACTTGTTAGTTAAAATACTATTTTCTCATTTCTTATCCTTCCAAACTAAAGACGTCTCCTTCGAAAAGCATAAAGCCGAACGAGATTTCACACTAAATGAAAAACTCTGCCTCATGCAATTTATTCGAAGTAATATTGGAAAGTATAATTACCTGACTTACAAATGTAACCACGGTGACTTTGGGACCGATGACCAGAACGCACTTAAATTATGGAGGTAGCACTATTCCACCCTATTCAATGAGACCAGGGGGTTACTCTGTAATGCGATGCGATACGATAGGCAATCACCACCACCACATCATTCGTTTTCGCATCGCATTACACAGCAACCCCTCCAGGTGTCAATAACCAGAAGAGAAGATGACCCCGAGTCCCCAGTCGAGTTCGACGGATTTGGTGTACCACTGACTGATTATGACGAAATGCGAATAGCACTTGAAGAACAATAAACAGCCTATCAGCTGAGTTACATATTATAGTACAGCGGCGAGGAGTTAATAGGGCACTTGTATTAACTTTTATGAAGAATGTGATTGAATGAACGCGTGTCTGCCGACTGGAATTCAAGTTCGCTCTGATCTATCCACAAGAAATGCGCGTCTGCCATATGCGCCGACTACCGCAGCGACTCCCTTTCCTGCAACTTTTTCAATCTCAAGCTGGAGAAGATAATAAGAGCTAAATAAAAAAATTGTTCAGAAACACCTTTATAAGGGTGTACAATTACTGGCGATGGTGTCAACGATATAATGGTCTAGTCTGCATTTTCCAACTTGGACATAAAATCAAAGCGAATGAGTCTATGGATGAACAAGACAAAGTACATTCATATGTCCTGCGATCAAGCAAACAATCAGCTCATTCGCACCTCGGCACTCACGTCATTGTTGGAAGTTATAGTGTCAAAAATGTAGGGGATTTATGTTTATTTGGGGACCAGCATTAACACCGAGAGCCTTCAAACTCAACTCAGAATCACCCTTGCTAACACGTGCTATTTTGGAAATTAGGCAGCTGAGTAGTAAAGTTCTCTCTCGACGTACAAAAAACACACTCTGGTACATGGCGCAGAAGCATGGACAATGAAAACATCTGATGAGGCGTTCCTCTGAGTGTTCGAGAGAAAGATTCTGCGTTGGCGACGGTAAATAACGCAGACGATGGAACGATGAGCTGTTTGAGCTTTACAACGGCGTGGGAATAGTGCAACGAATTAAAATACGGCGCCTCGCCTGACTCGCTCATGTATAGACTTTTCACGCTAAAAAATATGCCCAAAATATTTACCACTATAACTATAAGGAAAGTGTATAAAAATCTAAAATCCGCTGTCTACTCATGTAATAGGAAAACGTTGTAGCCCTGAAAGTATTCAACGCGGTACCCATGGGCGTAGCCAGAAGTGGGGAAGGTTCGTTGATTGTTGTTGGTGGCTCGAAATTATTAATTAAGCATTTCGGGGAACTATTTTTACATATATAGAAAACAACTTTAGCCCCCCTGCCCTTACCTAGCTGTGTCCATGGCGCTGCCCGCTGGTGGTAGCAGAGAAAAAAGAAAGCATCCTCTACGGTGGGAAGACCCAACGGAATAGGAGGTGGCTTCGCTCGGTTCTCCACTTGGCGTCAGCTGGCACGACTGGCGTGCTTTGTTTAACTCGGCCAAAATCGTTTGGGCGGTTACAGCATCTAAGAAGAAGAAGATTTTGTGTCACTAAAGCACAGGTTCCCAAACTTATTTCGTTCACCGCCCGTATGTGCCCACTGTGAGAAAAATTATTTTTTGCAGTGGCTCAAAACTACACAACTCAAACTCACATTTGCTGCGCATCTTGAAAAAACCAATTTGAATTTTCATTTGACGCTCCTTTCCATCTAAGAGCTTCGTGCTGGGGGCGATATCGCCCACTTTGGGAAAGACTGCACTAAAGTATGACAAAATAAAGTGGGTTGTACAATTATAAGGTCAGATCTTTGGTATTGGACATTGAGTACAAGTTCAGAGAATGCATTGGGAGTCTTCATACAAGGAATAAGTTTACAAGGACATCTCGCAATTTGAGCCTACGAGGTTTAGAAAATCCGGTAAGTTATGAATGCCGTAAAATGGGCCAAGACATAGTCAATAACTTTACTCTAATTATGACGACATGATTTGACAATGTTGGCGTTAGTAAGAGAGAGCCAAGAGAGCGGATAAACTAAGAATATATTCAATTTAATTTTAATTTTCGTACTACCATTAAAATGATCTTTAACCAAGGAGTTTTCAATTGGGAATAGTTGATATTGGCGGCTTTTTGCTTTGACGTTTATTTTACCTATTGTTTATTATTAAGTCAGAAATGTGAAATCAGCAGCACCAAATAATGGCTTTGCTCACCAAATCAACGCGGATTCCGGCGGACGCCCAGAAATCCTTCCCAAACTCAATAAAACGTGTAGTAGAGAGCGCATACGTTCCACAATTGGATCGCAAATGTCTTCTACTTCGTGCGCGAAACAGCCAAGACATTAGAGAGAGAGGGAAGCAACGACAGCGTCACCGTCATGCGGTGGTGAGTTTTCGTTAACATGCAAACCCCATAAGATAGATTATGTCAGCTGACACGTTCTCTGTTTTTACGTCCGTGGGTAACTGCGCTTTACGGATACATAAAGTACATAACAGCCGATTTGTGTTTAAATGTTTGTTGTGTTTACTTTTTGATTTTAATGAGTAATGAATGGCCTGTTGATGTCTTTTCAATCCTTGTATACTTACATACGTATTTATTAATGTAACCAAATTTGTGAAACAAAAATTTTATTTCCCGCTGCTTGCATTAAAGTGCCAACAACAAATGAATCAGCTGTTTCTCAAATTCTGTGCATAAAATGTGGTTTTTTGCGTTTCCTTACTTCTGGATATTTTACTATTTTTGAGATCAAATTTTTCCCTTATTCTCTAATTACCGAATCCAGTACGGATTGTACGTGAATGAACCCAATAGGACGTCATTTTCAAACGAGTATTACGTCAGTCGCATTACGAAAACCCATTTTTGAATGGGTGGCTATATAAACAAATACATAAAATTGCTGTATGTTAGACGGCGTCAACCCAAAACAAGGTTGACCACGAATCAATACATCCTCAAAAACTTACTATTCGCTGAGGATATTCGACCGCCGCGGCGGCGTCATTGGTACGTTAACTGTCGAAAACGATGTTAGTGAGGTTATAATTGATTACACTAGTTTACACGAAAAATTAAAAAAGTATTTTCTAAGCTCACTTTGGGTCGCTGAATATGAAAACGAAACCAATTTTTTTTTCAAAGAAGCGTTTTCGAGATTTTTTCGAAAAACTTGCTTTTTGGTACCTTTCGCAGTTATTTGTCAATATCTTTTAGAAAAAATTATCTAATCGACGCAAGCAACCTACCATTCGAAAGGCATTGATGTGCTCTTTGCAAAAAATATATAACTTGTGCAGATTTAAATAAACATTATTACTGTTACTAGCGACCAAAATCGAAAAAAGTGGAATTTTCTATCATTTTTGAAAAGCACACATTTTTAGACGCTTATTTTTAATAACAAAAATTTTGTTAAAATTTTTTTTTTCAAATTTGTGTAAAAGACAAATCATCGTAATGAATTTTGAGTCCAAGATCATCCAAATAGGATAAGAAATTTAGATTTTATGGAGCACTGAATAAAAATTCTAATTTTATATTTTTTACAAAATCACACTTTTGGTCGCAAAAAATAATTTTTTATTTTTTTTTTTATTTTTTTTATTATTTTTTTTTTCTTACTCCTGGATACGAATTCAAGGTACTCTACCCAACACAAACTAAAAAATTCAAGGGGAAAAGCTTATTTTCGACTAAAAGGGTGATTGTATGAAAAATGCAAAGTTAGAATTTTTACTCAGTGCTCCATAACATCTACATTTCTTATCCGATTTGGATGATCTTAGACTCTTAATTTACTGCAATGATTTATCTTTTATAAAAATTTGAGAAAAAAAAAAAATTTTGTAATAAAAAATAAGCTAGAAAATGAATGAAAATTCCACTTGTTTCGATTTTGGTCGCTAGTAACAGTAATAATTTTTATTATAATCTGCACAAGTTATATATTTTTGCAAAGGGCGTATCAAAACCTTTCGAACGGTAGGCTGCTTACGTCGATTAGATGATTTTTTTTTAAATAGACAGATAACTGCGAAAGGTACCAAAAAACAGGTTTTTTGAAAAAATCTTGAAAACGCTTCTTTGAAAAAAAGAATGGGTTTTATTTTCGTGTTCAGCGACCCAAAATTAGCTTACAAAACATTTTTTTTCTTAAGTTAACTCAATTACGTCAAGATGTGTCGACTAGTGTTATAACTGATTTAATTGGGTGCAAATTGAACGATATGGGTATGAATGGCATTTGATTGCAGCAGGATGGCTTCACCTGCCAAACAACGGACGTCACTATGGGCATTCTGTATGAACAATTTGAAGGTATGATCATCTCTCCTACAAAGATCATGCGACTAGTCTCAGCTATACATTTTCTTTTGGAGTATTCATATGCCCTTTAAGTCAACATAACCCAGAGCATCTCTCAAATTCGACCAGATCTATGCGGCATTGTTATTGAACATTGGTGTACCGTGGCAGCCATTTGGGGTACGTTATATTCCACACGTAGCGGTATATAGGCGTCTCCTAAATAAAACACAATCCATAACAGCTTGTTTTATTATTCAATTACTACATCGACCTACCCTAATTCCAAAAAAATCCGGTGCCATAAGCCAAATTTGCTGGCTTTTGAACATTTTTTTACTGCGAAAATATATGTAACTTTGGAGCATATCCCAACAGGAAATAGCCTTGTTTTAATGAAATTTTCGACATTCGAATGTAGTATATGATTTCTTTATTTGAATTGAATTTTTAGAGTACTTAGAAACTAATTAATTTTAGTTATTACGCAAATCAACAAAATCTTGGCTTATCTAGTTTACAATTTTTTTAATTTCCTTAAGTTTACTACTTTATTTACATTCGCTTGCAACCCAAAAGTATAAACAAAATCAAATCGCTGAGTGAACTTCGTCGGACGAAATTTCACTGTCAAAATTAAAACACGCTGCAGTATGTCAGATTGCACACAACCAAAGCGACGGCAAAGTTCGTCTGACGAAATTCGACGAGAATAGATTTATTTTTAAATTTAGCCGCTGCCGCCGGTCGACAAAATCAGCAGTAAGTGAAAAAATAGCTTTGTTTCTTTACTTTTCTAGCAGATAATTATCAGAAAGAAGGAGAATGGGAAAATTTGGGGATTCATCTTTTCGCGTTTTGTATTTTTATATTTTTTTTTTACTATTTCTGTTTTACTGGGCGAAATGTTGAGGCGAATATCAGCCGACGGCACGCTCCGTCAGACGAAATTCGCTCAGCGATTTGGTTCCGTTGATACTTTAAGTGTTTAGGAATTTCTTGTTGTTTTTACATTTTATTAGTAATATTTATCACAGATTACAATTTTTCTCTTACTAAATATTGCATTTTATGTATTTGTATGTTTATGTGTATGTGCTAAATTATATTTAGAAATCTTATTTATTTATAAATTGCGAATGATGCGCCACAAGCAGCGCGTATGTGTATGTGATTGTTGTGATTTTAATTTCAAATAATTTGCTGAGATAATTAGCTAAATATGAAAGTGTAATATATATGTATGTACACATAATGATAGTGTTTATTATAATTATATTAATTGTTATTTGTTAAAAGTTGCTGTTGTTGCCAAATGTTTATATTATTACACAAGTTACACAAACAACAAATTAATTGTTTGATGTCTTAATTAATAATTTCGCTTTTTTGTTGCAGACTTGTTCAGGTTTGCCGCTACATATGTGTATGTGTGCTCATAAATGTTTGTATGTATTCTGTGATGCGTGTTATGTTTGACATTGCAATTATAGATGCGAAAACCAATTTTAACTATGCGCGCGCGTACACTTACGAACATACATATGCGCAACATAAAAGTGCATACATAAGTACGCATCGAATGTGCAAATGATTTTGTTATTTTCTACGTGTTAGTCGGGGCTTTAGTGAACTTTTCTTATAATTATTTTTTAATAATTTTTTATTACTGTTATTTGCTGCTCGTATTCGTATGTTATGCCGCCATAATGATTTATTTTGTTGTATTGTATTACTTATCGGTGCGAATAGTGAAGGTAATGGTGTGTAATTCGAACGTGGTGCCTATAAATTTGCTGCTAATTTCGCTTTTTATGTTTTACAACACTTATGCGTACATAAATATGTTTGTATTACAAAGTTAAAAAGTAGTGCATTCGAGCTTCTGCACTTCACACGTATACGGCGCGCGTTGTGCGCATGCGCGTTTATTTTTAGTTCGTTTTAATTGCTATACTTTTATAATGTGTTTTTAATCTTAATTTATAATTTTTACAAGCACTTTTATCAAGCTTTAATTGCTATTTTTACAACACCTTCGCTGTTGTGTTGCTGATAGAGTTATCGTTACAGACGCTGTTGGGTTGCTGTTGCTAGTTGCTTGATTGTTGTTGTCGCAGCTACTGTGTAAAGTCATTAAACCCTCTGCATGACTAATGGCATATGCGTATGCGCTTTAACTCGCTCGCTTATTATTAGTAAGCGCACTACTAATTGTATAACAAAAACAACAACAACAGGCAGTCAGCAATTTTCCACGACCACCCTCTTCGCACTCGCAAAGAGTTCTTACCTTGAGTCTTTAGTTTTGCGTATTTTAACTGTTTTTTATTTATTTTTATATTTGTTTTTGTTTCATTGCGCGCGTGTTTTATTATATAGACACACCGCGCGTGCGCTCTCCGTCACGACCTTTTTACGCGCTTGCTAAACGCAATAAAAACCTTTTATTGCCGCTTACTCGAATTACACTTTTATTGCCAAATAATTAGCGCGATTAAATTGCGCGACAGCAGCCACTCCGGCCGCTTGCGGTTAAGCGGCATACATTTGTTAATATAAAACTTTAATTGAAAACTAGCTCAGCTTACATCCGCTGTCAGGTAGCCCGCCAGCTAGGAGTTTTTAATGTTTATTGCCTACTTTGCCGTTGCACATGTCCCGTTGCGCGCGTGTTGATTAAAAACTTTGTAATAATCATTAATCCACAACGCGAATCGTTCAAATTTCCCATTCTGCCTCTACTCAGCCCTCCGCGCGCGTCGCCGCCAATGCATAGTTGATACCGATACCCGCTCCATTTCCCCCGTATGCCGCGTGGTTGCTGACGCCACTGCTGTAGCACATACCTGGCGCACCGCTCGTGGGCGTCGCCATCAATCCGCCGCGCGCTAGTTGGTTCAGCGCAACATTGCCAGCGCCGCCATTGCTGTTCGCCAACTTCATGTTGGGCGGCGTCTGTGGCGGTGTATCCGGCTGTATTTCGGCGAAACCCAAACGCTGTTGCTGCTGTTGTTGATGCTGCAGCTGGTGATACTGCTGCGCTGTCAAAAGCGGCGGGCCTTGCGCCATGGAGGGTGGCGTGGAGGCGCTGCCATTACTGCTGCCACTGCCAGTATTGCCGTTGTGGTTGCTGCTGTTGCTGCCAGTGCTGCTGATACTGAGATTGAGGAAATTGCCGCTGCTGTTGTTGTTGTTGCTGCCAGCCGCCGCCGCTGATGCTGCCGCCGCGTACGCCGTAGGTATGCGCGAATAGGGCAATGCGCCGACGTAGCCGCTCATCATACTCAGCGATGTCGAATTGTTGTTGTTGTTGTTGTTGTAGCTGCTGTTGTGCGCTGGCTGCATGTTGCTGCTGCTGCTGTAGCTGTGGCTGTTGAGAATATTGTGGTGATTGAGTTGACTGATTTGTTGCAAGTGCGGCGGCATCTGCTGGTAATACTGTTGCCGACTTTGCAGCAGCGATTGTTGTTGCTGCTGCTGATATGTGCTCATTTGCATTGACGTCGGCGGCGGCAGTGTAGGTGGTGGTGCTGGCAGTAGCGGCGGTGGTGTCTTGCAGCCGACTGTGTCTGCCAAACTCCATATCTTGGGTTTGCTCGCCGGGAGCGGTATACCACAGTCCGCCGCACGCAGCAGGTTTTTTGATGCATTGTACTCATCGGCTGCGCTCATTTGGCTAGGTGGCCCGTACGCCATGTTAGCTACGTGCTGTTGTTGCTGCTGCTGCTGCTGTTGCTGGTAGTAGGCTGAAGTGTGTTGCTGCTGGTAAGGATGGTAGTTGGGATGTTGGCCGTAGGGCGAGCTGTACACGCCGCCGCCCATGCTGCGTAGGGAGGGTATATCGCCGAACTTTTGTTCATCCAACGCGCAGCCATCTGCTTTGTCTTCTTTTCCCAGCAATTCTGATTTAACAATAGGATCATCTGCGAAGGAGAGAAGCACAAAATAAAATTCAAATTAATTTAGTCTCGATTTGTTTGCAAATTGAAAACGGAAGTCTTCTACGTTTGCCACTTTTCCACCACAAAATCTTTCCCAATTATTTAGACTCAAACAGCTTCATCTAACGCAAATGCCTAAGCAGCCCCCATTATTTGCTCAACGTTTTGCTATCGCTGTTTTCAGCGCACATTTTCGTAGGCGTTGAAGCGTGCAACCCTCTTTTGTGGCAGTTTTCAACTACGAAAATGTTTGCGCTTTCGCTGCCTCCTGCCCACTTCTTGAGCGTTGCGATGGTTGTTGCTGTGATTTCGCAAACATTTTCTTATTTTTTGTATTTAGTTCCGTCGTGTCTTGGAGTTAACTTAATTTGAGAAAGTCAAAAACTTCATCAAGGCCACTTAAAGGCGTTTCTGCACAGCCCACACCTCGACCACCCTTCAGTTAACGGCAACCAGATGCCAGCAACTTCCGCTTGGCGACTAGTCAAGTAGCAGATAGTCTACATACAGCACATGCTACAGGGTGTCCCAGAAGTAACCTGCCAATCTTGAGGAGAAGGGGGTGAGCTCCCTGATAAACAAAAATTTTTCAGGTAAAAGTGTCACCGTTTTTGAAATTTTGAAATTTTTTTGAATTTGAAAAAATCGGGCCTTTTCTTGTATTTTCACAGCATGTAAATAAAAAAAAATTTAAATTAAAAAAAATTAAAAAAATAAAAATTAAAAAAATTAAATTTTTTTTACATGCAGTTAAAGAAAATACATTTTTTTAATTTCAAAAAAAAAATTTCAATATTTCAAAAACAGACACTTTTACCTGAAAAATGTTTGCTTATCGAGCTCCCCCACCTACCTTCTCCTCAAGTTTGGCAGGCACTTCTGGGACACCCTGTATAAAACACAGCAACAACAAGAATACTGCTAACAAAAATATTATAGCTACACAGTAGCATATAGCAGCTGCCGTTTTATGGGCAGCAAGGCCACAAAAGGGGACGTGAAACGTCGCGCCACATAAATATCACTTAAAGTGAACGCGCCGCCAAAAAATAGAGAACCCCAGTGGTGGTAAAGGTCGATTTTCCAAACGTTTTGTTGCGTTTTGAATAGAACGAGCGGTGATTTTGGCAAGTGCGCTTACACATTTATGTATGAGTATAGAACATGGTGCGTCAGGGGTGATTCGAAAAACACTCAGAGAGTTCATTGTGAAAGTTCAATTTGTGCATTCAAGGGCGGTTTCCATATTGCGGTGAAAATTCACTTTAAAAACGGCCCTTTAATAAATTTATTTCATAGAATTCTAAAATACTTTCATTAACAAAGTTATTCGAAG
>JAPVRG010240666.1:0-10063 GCA_029783565.1 Rhagoletis cerasi
AAAGAGTTGGCAATCCTCTTCAAAAATATTTGCAAAATAAATAGTTTTTAGCCGACATTGTTGTAACATATTATTTTGTTTATTTATTATTTGATTTTAACTTTTGAAAAGGGTGGCAAATTTCTTCAAATTTTTATAGAATTTGAAATCCTTAAATGGGTGGGGTCCTGTTACCTCTGATCTATTTAGATAGTGTTCGTAAACAAATTACTAGGGGTTCTTTGGAAGAGGGTCTGGCTGGTGATTGCCATTTCGTGGTACTTATGGTTAAGAGGGAAGAATTCTGAACATTCTATAGAATCTGACCTGAGGCTGCCGGACAGCAGCAGACAGAAGTGGTCTTATTTACTGGGCATTATAAGATCCCAACGTAACTTTTCCCTCGTTTGGGGGAGTTCGCTTGCAGCTTCACGACAGGGTCAAGTGTCTGCTTGAATCCATCAACATGAACTTTAGGCTTCCAGACTCCTTTAGCATGGAGTTCCTTGCGTCGATTACGTCGGAATGGCTGCGTCACTGACCACCCGTGGTTCACTCTTGCCCAGGTACGCCTCATGTCAGCGAATGCTGAGTGAAAACTAGGTACTGTCTAATTAAAGGACCTTGCGTAGATCGAGGACGATCACACAAGCTTCCTTTGCTTGCACACCCGCAGCACTCGCTTCTGGTGGGGGTTTTGACAGGTTACCGTTCGAATCGGAATTCCCGCGGTAAGACTAAAATCACATCTGATCCTTTCTTCCGCAGTTGCCTTAAAGATGACGAGATAGATTCACCTCGACACATTCTACTAGACTGTCCAGCTTTTTTGAGTCAGCTGGGAACGACCACCTTACCTAACCCATCCTATCCTATGCTTTACTATTTTAACTCTCATTCTTCTTTTATAATTCTTATTCATATCTATAACACCACAAATATACCTTTTCCGTTATAGTTTCTGCTATTTCTCCTACCCTCTTTTCTAATACAGTCACATACGGTTGCCACCAGTAGTAGGTATTAAATTTAGTAATCAGTACTAAGATCTGTAAAACAACCAATTTTTTCCATCAATCAAATTTATGCGTCAATCATTTTTCATTTTCATGATTTCCAAAAGCACCTTCACAAATCACTTCCTTCTGACTGTAGTGTGAAAAAAAACAACAACTAAAATCAATACCACTTAAAAACAGAATAATTTTGTGAACTGATGATTTGTGAAAAAATTCCCAACCATTAAAAAACAAAAAATCCACAAAAAACACAGAGAACTATTGGCAGATCATCAGCCAACAAGTGCTTTAAATTCTGTCAGTTCATTTATTGGCGCTGCAGTTAAAAATTGATGGCGTTGTATTGGCGGATACTCCCTTACTTACGTGAAACCTCACCTAGTATTAACTGCAGAGAAGAAAAAAAATGTTTTTATTTTATTTTCGTGTTTTATTGTTAGTGTGCTGGAAGATCGCGCACCTGACCCGCAATGCGCGAAAGATAAATTCCATTCGACTGGCGTAAATTTCTGCAAACATTCGAAGGTATGAAATGAATTGTTGGCTGTGTGGCTGCGCTTGCCCTGTTATTGCTGTTAGAATTGTTCATGTTTCTTCTACTGATTTTATTTTATTTTTCTAATTTAGTTTTTGTTGTTATTTGTTGCTCTGACATTTGGCGTTATGATTTAATCGCATTGTGACTATTTATTCAACTTTTGCTCAGCCCTTTTGCTTCACATCACTTGGCGACTTGGTTTGATCTGCTGTGGTGATCTCCAAAGCAGCTTTCAAGTCGCTGTGATCGTGTGCTACAATTATGTATGTATGTATGTAGCCGACGACAAAATGCAAAACATAGAGTGGCGTTGTGTAGTTTATGAAAGGAACTGTCAATAGTATCCAAGTATAATGATGAGCTCAGTAATAGTGCCACTATTAATTGGCGCATAAATCAGGTGATTGCAGTTAGTGAAATATTTATTGAGTTATTATGCCATCAATGCATAAAATATATTTAAACTAAAGGATTTGAATTCATATTATGCAATGGTACCCAACAGCAAACTTGTAAATTTATAAAATTATTGCTCTTTGTAGGCATTAAATTTAATTTCAAAGTGGTCCATTTACTGAATTTAAACAGCGATGAGTTAGCAATGAGTTATATAATGAAAATGTAATAAATATATTTGACTAAGAGAGGAAAAGTACAAAATAAGTTTTTTAATGTTTCCCTAGAATTGCTTTCGCAGTTGAGTTCAGGTATTTTTTGGTTTTTTAGTTTAACCATTTTAAGCTAAAGGTTTCAAGGGAAAATTTTTGGTTAGGATATTCTTAAGTTTGAAGTCGCTTAATTTTTTTTTTAATTTGAGCCTTTTGAGTTGAATTTGTATTTCAGTTTTTTACTTTTAATAAATTTTTTGTTAATTTTTATCTATTTTTTTCTTAGAATTCTTCTTAAATCTTTTGAGTTTTGTGTCATTTTTCTCACTTTTCAGTTTTTCAAAGATTAGTACTTAAATATCTCGGTTTTTTTGGATTCATTTTTTAAGTTAAGTTTTACTTAGGGTCTAAGTGCAGCTCAGCTTTTTATCATTAAGCTTTCAGCTTTTTTTAAGGTATGTTAGTTATAAAATTTTTGTATACATTTTTTTAATACATTTTTCAGAATTTTTACAAATATACCTAGTTGTTTTTAGTTTTTTTTAATGCTCCAGTGCCATTTTAATCAATTTGGTTTTTTAGTTTTTAGAATTTTCCGAAAATTTATTTTCAAAGATTTCCAAAATTTTTTGAGCTTTTGCAGATTTTGTCATGCCATAAAATTTAAAGGGATTTCTAAATAAAATTCCCGCACTTTTATAAATTTGGTTTGTATGGGAATTTTTAAAACTTTTTGAAAAATTTGCTTTCAAAGACTTCAAGACAAAATCAAGGCTATTTTTTGAAATTTTTTTTTTTAATTTTTAACAATTTTTTTCGAGACTTGTATCTTACTGTGCTTTTCAAAACTTTTTTATGGAAAGCATTTTTCAAAAAATTTTGCCTTCGAATATTTCCTGACAAAATCAAGGCCTTTTCTATTAAAATTTCTTTAAAGATTATGGGACTTCTTCTGAGAAAAATTATTACGATTTCATCAATTTTTGAAAATCTTTATAGGCAAAATCGAAATTTATTTATGGATTCATAAATAGAAACTGTTTGCAAAGATATACCTCAGAGCTTTTCGAATTTTTTCTTGACCTTTAATTTTGCAATATTTTTAAATTTTTTTTCGAGACTTTTTAGACTTTAACTTGGCTGTGCTACGCAATTTTTTCAAAATTTTTTGATTTTTTGAAAAAATTGTTCTCTTGGATTCCTAGACAAAATTAAAGCTTTTTCTCTTTAATATAATTTTTTCTGAACAAAACTATTACTATTTAATCAATTTTTGGTATTTTTACGTTTTTTATTCAAAACAAGCGCCTCTTCGGCATTTCAATTCATAGCTAGGCGAATGTGAAAATCTCAGAGCTTTTCGAAACTTTTCCCTTCCCTTCTTTTTAAATCCAGTCTCTTTGAAGTAATTTTGCAATATTTAAAAAAATGTTTTCGGGGTTATTGCTTGCACTTTTTCTCCGCGGTTTTATTATAACTACGAATTAAGCTGGCCATCAGTATTCATTCCCTTCTTTAATGTTTGTTCTTTCTTACATCATTGTGGGCTCTAAAACTTTTCCAATAACCGCCCTTATATTACTAATGAGCTATATCTTCGATGTAATCAATCACTTGAATTTAAGCTCAATTAAATATTCGAAAAAATGTTTGGAATGTTTAGGCTCTTAGTTAAAGCTTTCGATATTCAGTTACTTCATGACTTCGTAGGTCGTTTTTATGTAAAGCGTCAAAATTCAGTGCTTCTCAAAATTGTTTAGCATTCTTTGTTGACTTCGCCTCCCTTCAAAATCTTCATTACAATATTTTGCCTGTAGCATATTTAAAGTTTTCCCTCCAGCAATATGTCTCTATTATCAACGACAAACATACAATTTTTTGACAAGCCCTTTTTTAGAGCTTCTTCCCGCTTGTTAATAGTATGCTTTAATGACTCTGTTAGTGTCTTCTTACTTTTTTAGATTTGATAGTTTAGCAGGAATTAATACTTAACTTAAATATGCACATTTTTTTTTATCAAAAATACTTTGAACAATTTCGTGGGTAACAAGTTTTTGCTTCAGTCGCAAGTTTTTTGCCTCAGTTGCAAGATGCATAGAAGATGCGCTGATTTGAGGTGCCACTAACACTGCATTAATTATTGTACTAATGGAGCAGGTAACCCGGTTAACCATTGCGAAAGAAAGAGCCCTCGATAAAAAAATTAGTTAAAGTTGGTTGTAGTGGTCATTCGCTAATGTTTCTAAAAATTATTAGAATTTCTTTAAAAGTATATTGGGAATTTCTTTTTAGAAACCCTTTTTCAACAAGATTTTTTTCAAGATTTTTAAAATTTTTATTTCATTTTATTTCTTTTATTTACCCAATTTTATTAGAGCTATTATTGTACTTTCCGCGCAAAAAAAATTTTTGAAAAAATAAAAAAAATTATTGTTAATTTTTTTCTACTTTTTATTTGCCTTTACAATTTTTTTAAATTGTTTATTTCTTTTTACTTTCTTCAGTTTTTAATTTATTTATAGCCAGTTTCACGATAGCATTTTTAATGAAATTTTTTTTTTAATTAAATATGAAAATTGAAAGATGGGAAAAACTAATTTTTTCTCTTAAATTGCTGGTGAAACTAACAATTTATTTTATTTTATTTTATTTTTTTATTAAATTTTATTAATTTCAAATATAAAAAAATCTAATTATGTAAATTAAATTTGTGTGCCATATGGCTTACTAGCATATGGAAGTTTTTAAGGTGAAGGTGTAAAAAAAAAATGATGAATCAATTAAATCGTATGCTACCGCTAGTCGCTGAGTAAAATTTTTTAACCATATTGCTTTTCTTTTTTTGGTGTTTTTGTGACTGCATTTTCGTGGCAATTGCGCGCTTAAAAGAATTTTGGCATTTACATTTTCCAATCATTTTGATCCGCTTTGAATTTCATCTGCTATGTAGTACTAGTTACATTCCAGTTTTAGTTTCGTGCAATTTTTTTTTGTATTTTTTTCGCAAACCCAAACACTTTGTTGCCATTTTTGCATTTATGTTCTTTAAAATGTCACTTTCGTTGCTAGTCAATGTGACTGGTTTTTCGGTTGATTGGTGGATGCTCAAATGCTGTCCATCACGCGGTGCTGGTGGAGTTGCTGCTACTTTTGAGCAAGTTTAATTAAAATGTTACTTGCAATTGGCTAAAGTGCGCATTTTTACTTTGGTTTAATAAAACAATGATTTTGCTTAAATAGAAAAACAATGAAACGCCAACACGCCGTTTCTCAAACAATTTAATATTTATAAGTAGAGCAAATTTCACGACCTATCAACGTAAGTATTCGAAATTCCAAAAATGGAATAATTGCTGATTTTTTTCGTATTTAATTACATTAGCCAAATCAAATAATAGACATTGAAAAATTCGTGTGCATGGATTCAAAAAAGAAGTGATAAAAATGGATGAGGTAGTCACCCCAAGAAATTACAGTTGTCTCAAACAAACGATACTGCTATGAGTTCCCAAATTGAATCCAGCAATAGTTCCTTTCCTCGCTCGAGAGCCTTCAGTGTAGATTGTAACTAGAATTATCATTTCCATGAGTAGACGATCGCATACCTCTCTTGTAGGAAACTTTATACAAGAAATAAAGTTTATAGAAGTTCTTAAACGAAAGACGACCTTTTTTGGCTAGCATCTAGATATGTAAATAAATTAGTTTTGCTTAGTTCTCTTTCTTTCACTCAAAATCAGTTCCTGCGTACAACTCAATTTATTCCAAAGTTTGGATAAAAGCTGAGTAACGAATTCAATGAAGGCCTATGAAGACAAAATAATGACCAGGTGCAGAAGGACCTACCTGATCTTGATGCGGAGCTCAGATCTACTTAATGACACATCGTCACACAAGATTTTAAAGAATACAAACCTTACCAGAGGAATTATTTTTTTATTTTATTTTTATCAAATATTAATCTACCACTTCTGCCAAATTTTCGGCTCGTAATTTATTTAAAAAAAATCTAATAACTAAATAAATAATAAAACATAAGAAAATTATCATTTCTTATCGGAAATTCGTGCGTGTAAGATCGTAGCAATGTTCAATGGAGTTCAAGCAGCGATTTATATCGATTTATTTGCGCTATTAGCTGACCAAATCCTACTAAACTCAAGTCAAATGGCCAACGTTGTTTTAGTTGTCTTTTCATGAGTTTAGTATTTCTTTATTTGTTTTTATTCCTTTGTGTATTATCTTTTGTGTATTAAATATATTTAATTATTTTCTTTTAACGCCTCATCTTTTTTATTCTTGCTTTGATCTCCTTTGTGTAGTCATTTTTTGTATAATGAAAATACAAATCGGCATTCAAGGAAATCTTTTGTTGCCTTTTGTTAGCTTTTTTCTGCACAATTTTGGTTTTGCTTTTCTCTCGATCCAACCTTAAACTGCCTCATCTTTTTGTGCTTAGTTTAAACTGGGAACTATAGCATAGAAGCTTTTAATTTACTTTTGATTTTTTTGTTGTAATTACACTGTGTAACCGTGAATGTGATCAAATTATTTACGTAACTGGAAATTCTGAACATTTTTCAAAACACCACTGCAATTTTCAAGGTATGTATTCATAACAAACATTTTTCATGACCCCGCTGATTCAAATTTTTTTTCTCTGTTGTTTGTTGAGGAATTTTCTGTTGTAAAAAAATAACAGTAATTCTAAGAGCAACGTATGAATGAGAAAATTTTTTGATAGAAATTAAATAATCATAATTTTTTTTTTATTTTTTTCACTTCAACATAATTTTTCCACAACTTTACAGGAGAACATTTTATTCCAAGCATTACTAAAAAGTTTTCAAACAACGATAATAAATGATTATTTTTAATGCTTTAATGCTAATGGTGGTTATCAGTTAAAAATACTGTTTACCTTGAAAATAACCTCCAAGGTCAATATGCCACTGACATAAGAAAGGTTAATTTTTTTATTAATTTTAAGTTTTTTCTTACATTTTTTAAGTTAAAAGAAAAATCGGCCGGGGAGGGGCGGTTTAACTTCAGAAAAAGTGTCTCAAGTATAAAAATTTAGCCGCTTTTCCACTTGTACAAGGTAAACTTAAGAAGTAGACAGCCGATTCAGCTCAAAGTCACAGGATAAGTTTGTAAAGTAAAACACGAGGAATTCCGTAAATGCCCTAGAAATTCTGAGCAGTCACAAAAAATTTCCTCGAAAAATACCAAAAAATCATGAAAGGTTCCGAAAATTTCTGAAGATCATGAAAAAGTCCGGAAAAATCCTGAAAAACAAAAGTCAGGAAAATTTCAGAAATTTCTCAAAAAAATTCCAAAAGTTCTTAAAAACTCCGAAAACTGAATAAAACCGAAATAATCCAGAAAATTCACGAAAAAAATCGGTGCCGGTCCCGAAATTTCCGAAAATAGCTTCGAAAATATAGCTTGAAAAAATTACTGAAACCTCTCCGAATAGCCAAAAAAACTTTTACCGAAAATTAAAATACAAATTTTCCCGGAATGCACGGAAACCCCGTCAACTGTCCCTGGAAAAATCCGAGAGAATCTTTTAAAACACATCATTTTATTATCATTAAACTAACCAGAATGGTCACCAAAAAACCCGAAGAGTTCCCTAAATCCCCGAAAAAATCCTGAACATTCCCGAATAAATTCGAAACAACTTTGGAATAATTCCGTAAAATTTGGAATGTTCCAGAATTCTATAAAAAATTGCACACATTTTTTTATACTCTTCCTGAACTTATTATTTTTTGAAAATTCAAAGATTCTTAAGGCCGTGTCACACGATTGGTGCATTTGTACAGATTTGTACATTTTGGCAGTTACAGAGGGGTGTTATCTAAAAATTTCATGAGTTCAACTCAATAAAAAATATTCCAATCACCAAATATGTACAAATTTGTACAAATACACCAATCGTGTGACTTCGCCTTTAAGAATTATTTACTTTGGAACGAATTTCCGTCATCCCTTGTCAAGTTCTTATGAATCTGTATCTAAAAAAACTTAAAATTTCTTTGGTAGTAACTCAGCTAAAAAACCTTTAGGCAGTGAAAAGAAGCAAAAATGAGAATGAGTTAAGAATATCTACGACCTGCGCTGGGTCACATAAGAATGCATGCAATTTCCTAAAATTTGTTACACCGTGTAATCATGTCGTGATAAAATTAAAGCTTTATATTTCCGGTTGATTTTATTTGGGATCTTTGATTTTGTTTCGCGGTAATTGATGATTTTTTTTTTGAAAAGTTCAATGTTAACACAATGACTTAAATTTGCCTAACAAACCCAAGGAAGTTTCGTATTAATTTATTTTTTTCTTAATGCATACCTTCTTAAATATTGACAAACTATGTATGTAACTAAATAAGTACAATTACCGTATTAATTTAACTTAATTTCTTTCATAACAACTTTACAGTTAACACCACCACCATTTCTCACATCAGCCGAATCATCAACAGCCATCTCATTATCATTAAACTACAAACTTGACGCCGTCACCACCACCACCAAGTCACGATCAATGTATAAACGTTGAAATAAAGATTTTACTGGAAAAAGCAGAAGTAAAAACATTAAAAACGAAAAATCAAAAAAAGTCGTCAAAAATTGCGATTCGCCCCCTAGACAGTGTGACAATGGCACGAACAACAGCAGCGAATGCGCGCAGGTAAAACAAAATAAAGCTGCAGTAATAGTAGAAAACAGCAAACCTCAGTGACAACATACGTATGTACAAAAAAATTAATGCAACAGTTAGTTAAGATCACAAAGCAACAAACACCGTTAATAAGTACCGATCGCATCGTTGAAATTCTGGTTGATACATACTTACTTACTCACATCCAGACTTAGAAAATGCCGCATAATTACATACGTAAGTACTTAAAATAATACTTATACATATACATATATTTATTTACATACGTATTTCATGTAATTACATACATGCATATGCCATGTGGTAGTTGCATCAATTTAGCGGCGATTAAGTACAATTCATTTGTCAACGTTCGCTCACGCAGCGAACGATTGCGGAAGGGTCAGTGAATGAAGGAGGAGGAGGCGTTGTGTAAGTGATTATGGGCGGCCGTCACCATGATAATTGGTGATAATGATTTTGCGTTTTTTCGCCTTGTATTTTAATATTAATTGGGAATGAATAGTAGTTGTGTCTGAAAATCCATTCAATTTGATGTCTGATACAAAATTCAAACTGTCTTCGGTAGGTAAACTAAAATCATCTTTATATATAAATAGACGGGATTTTTTCAATTCGATTCGGCAGCTGCTTATAAATATACCAGCGAAATTGACTCAAGAATTCAATCTCTGCAACGTATTTTTCAAATGTATGGTAGATCAAAGTTGAGGAAAAGGAAGGCGTTAAAAACTGTGTATGTACATAAGTAGTATGTAAGGAGGCAGTTTGGCCGCCACAACAAATTTTTGACCAGGTCTCGCTTGAAATTCCCTTTTAGCGTTGTACATTAGTACGAACCAAACTATGACCTTTTAATATTCTTGATCTCAAAAAATAAACTTGACTTGTCGAAAGCATTAACTAAATGTGATTCTCGAAGTCAGAGCGAAATTTCGCTCAAATCATGTTTTTCTTGTTTACAGTGACAAAAATTGGTTTTAAATTCTAGCCATTCTAAAAGCTACGCTATGCAATAGCCGCATGCAAATATAACCAACATTTATGGTGATTTCGTTTCTCCCAAAAAATGTTGCCCTTCCATGGTGCGAAATATGTTCGATGTTGCACGCAACCCCGTAAAAGGGCAAGTTTTTACCTGCTTACCCTTGTCTAGCTCGCGCATTTCATAATATTTTCGTTTTAAGCAACCATCTGATTTACAGGGCAACACTCTCCCCTGACAAAG
>JAPVRG010240672.1:0-16286 GCA_029783565.1 Rhagoletis cerasi
TTTCAGCATCGTAAAAAAACGATGTTTCATACGTGCGCCGGGTATTTAATGTTCGGTTTCACCCGAACTTAGCCTTCTTTACTTGTTTTCTTTATTTTTGATGTGTGTTACGAGATAACTTTGGACCACGTGAACCGTTTTAGATAACTTTTATCGGAAAGGTGGTACCTCAAGGGTAAATATTTCAGTAGAGTTCCGATCACAGGATCATGAAGAAACTAACAGTACTCATTAAGTGTTTATATGAGAATTGAAATTGTTTTGTTTTTATTCTTATTTAAATGTTTTATTCAGTTAATTGACAGGAAATTTGATAATACGTACTGGTGTACCGTTGGCTAAAGCGGTATTGTAATTTCATGACAAAACACCACGAACGAACATTAAAGTAGATTAGTCAGAAGATGATATTTCTTCATGTGAGGACACTTTAGATTCAAACGCATTAAAAGTGTTAACTCATTTGGATTATTTTCAACAAGTACGTTCGAGGCCCCCGGGGTTCCTGGCGGCTATGGCTTATCACAGATAAAAGAAGGCACAATTTTTACAGAAGTTTGTGACCATAATACTGTTGCTGTTATGGTAAGTGTGCAATCGTCATTGCAGCGGAAATTTTTCCTCTAGAATAACTATCTACTGTTTCCTCAGGGTACGGGGCACTGACTGCTTAGGCAACTCACCAGAAGAGGAAGAAAGGCTGTCATTTACGTTGCGATTATTAGCACTTTGTAGGACCAAAAAGAAGCTCTAAGACAACAATTTTTTTGTTTTTCTTAACACTTATCTTATCTGATCAAAAAAAGCATTTTTTTATGATTGCTTTCCTTTTGTACAAGTATTTCTGCGGTTTTGTGCGAGTGGTTTTTTTTAAAAAGCCACGTTTAAATTTAGAGTCAGCCTGTTGACAGGAAATGATACTATTTTCAGAATCCGCGAACCAATAATTCTTTGCGATTAATTATTGGCATTTTGTTTTATTTTAGAGGTTACAAGTTTTTCTATGGGATTGAACGTTTCAATTATTATCGGCTTACTTGTACGCGCTTGCCATTTTGGCAAGTCCTGTGGATCTACATCGATTAATACACAGCTTTAGTTTTAAACAAGTTCAAGTCAATTTAAATAAAGTACTAACTGTCATGCGCTGTGTTAGGGAAATCTTTCAGTTGCTATACAATTTCTTATTTTACTCGGAAGAAGGTCAAATATTCATTTAAACACCGAAAAATTCAGTGAGTACTTTCAGTTTTCTTATTTGCTTTTTCTTCATTTTTCTAATTCCATGCATGCTTCATATCAACTATCTGAAATTTATCGAAAAACGTGTTACATTTAAGCTGATTTAATTAATTTCTTTGCAGCATAGCGTGCGGCTTGTTTGTGGCAAAGTGAGCGATTTTCACCGACTTCAAGTGCATAAAATGCTGCTGTTGAAAAGATGCATGCGCTGATAGCTCACGGAAAGGAAAAAAAGGAATGTACCAATACGTAACTAAGTTCAGAGGTAAGCAACACTATATATGTATGTGTGTCCATACTACAGCATCTGTGAAGTGAACTTCTCCTGTAAGCATGCACTTAATTGTTCACTGATTCTAAATACAGGCGCTCCAGATAAAAATCAAAATGTGGTGAAATCAGTGACTTAATCAATTTAGCATAGCGCGCTTGCTTGTGAAAAAGTAAAGAGTAGTGCTCTTAGGCAAAATGTTAAAGGCAGCAACAGCGAACCGATTTTCTTCGAGGTCGCTTAAATTACACTGACATTTTTTTTTCTGATTTTCATTTTCCTTCTTCCACTTATCAGCGACAAATCTAAGAATGCCACACATTTTCAACTGAGTCACGACCAGTAAACTATTTTGCTACTTTTACTTTTGAATCTTCCAATTTTTTGTGAACTTGAAGTAGGGCAAAATAGCGGGAACTGAAATATTTGCTTTACTTGCCGACAGGGTGACAAATCTACTAGCTATGGGAGTTAATATGTATGCCACAAGCAACTAAACTTTTTTGATAAATAGGAGTTTCGAAGTATGCAGATAAATTTGTTGATGTTTCAGGAAGTATTTGTAATGAATCACATCCAGTTTTTCCTTATTTCTGTTGCTTGAAAAAATACTTTGTCACTGCTAAAAATTTTCTCGAAGAAATAAATATTTATGATGAAATTTTACCAGACGAAATACCGAATAATAGCGAGTAGAAAGATGGGACACAATCTTATTTGAAAATATGTTTTTAAAATTTTTAATAAAATAGCCGATTGTCAGAAAATAATAAATATTTTATTACTTAACCTTTTTATTGCGCCACGTAAATATAACAGCCATACCTAAACAAAAGCGGCAACGCTATGTCAAATATAGAAATAACACCAACTGTTTGGGCGTGAAATACGAAATACTTCACTTCCTAACGCTCTGTCAAAATCGGATTTCCAACAGCTTAGCTGCAAACTTATTTAAGAAATTTTGATAGAAGAAAATTTAGTTTTCATTTCCTGAGCGTCTTTTTTACATACACTTAGATACATATGTACATACATATTTTGTACAATTAACGTTGAGCATTACATACTTAATGCATGCCATGCTCAATCTATCATACAATTATTTCCTGGTGGAGTTTTAAAAAAGTCATCCAAAATTTTTGTAAGAATTATAAAAGTCTTTTGATAATAATTATGAGTAAGTTAAATTTTTAAAGTTATCGATAAGTATTATTTTGAAACTTATATATACAAGTATTTTCATAATAATTATCTGCGAGTTAATTCATTTAAGTCTTCAGAGACTTTTATTTCGAGACTTATATTATAAAAGTCTTCTCATTAGGGGCAGATAAAACTTTTTGAGTCTTGAAGGACGATACTTGTTCAGGACCATTTCGGGACCAGTTCGAGACTTTCTTTGGGACTAATCCCGAACTGGGCCTGAACTGGTCCCGAAAAATTTTCGAACTGGGCCTGAACAAGTCCCGTCTTTCAAGACTTAAAAAAATTTTTCTCACTCATAATTATTATGAGGAGACTTTTATAATATATTCTAAGGTAAAAAAAGATTTAAAAAAAAATATTTCGCTTGTAATTATTTATTATGAGAAAATTTTTATGATAAAAGTCACAAAATAAAAGTCTGATAATTATTATGAAAAGACTTTGATAATATAAGTCTTTGAATAATCATTATAGATTACTCGAAAAAATTTTATCTTACTATTATAATTATTGATTAACTGTTATTCTTTCTCTTATAATAGTTATGTCTCTGATTTCCATGTGCATATCCGTAGATCGTGGTAAGCGGAGATCGTTAACATGTGGAATCTTAGACTTAGTTGAGAAAACTTCAGGATATTATGTAATTCGAACTCGATTTTGTGGCCCAGTACGAATCCTTTCCCATCCGGTCCTTTCGATTTGTATGAACTAAATGCTAGTAAGGCCCACTGCGCTTTTTATACAGTGGTGAGCATTGTGGCAAGCCTTTTTTCTTTTCCAAAAGTGGATGTTGGAGCGCCCATATCTTGTGGACAGTACCCTGATCTACATTCCAGGAAATGAGTACCCGTCTAGCAGGAGTCTGAAAATTTCACCCGGTTGCTAGTTTAAGCTTCCATCTGGTCTATTTAGAGTGCCACTTGTGTTCTTTTTATCTTTAGTTAGAAAGCTATTACAATGTCTGACTGAAGCTGTTTAACCTCGGTATCAAGCTCCTGCGTGGTCGCGATTTGGCTCATAAGGCTGTTTCCGCCCCTAGTCCATGATTGCGCGAAGTAGTTCCCAGTTAACTGTCCCGGCATTTATAAAACCTAGTTCATGTTGAGGAAAGTTACCAATGTCGAATTCTATACGCATATGGTCCGACACTGACACCCTTTCTGAGACACACCAAATTTTACTTAGAGTCAAATCTAAAACTTCCGCCCTAAGAGCATTTCTAAGGTTGATTCGTCACCAGGATTTATAATACTTATATTATACCTACTGATGAACCCAAAAAGGTATTAACCCACCTTTTGTTAGATTTAGTACTTTCCCAGACAGTGCTATGGGAAGCATTCCACCAAAAAAGATATATTTTCTTCGACAGGCTAATTACTTTTCCTAAAAGAATTTTCAGCGGAAATTTATTTTAAATGTAAAATTAGCACACAAATCAATATTTACTTGATTTTGTTAATGATATATGTATATTTTTTACAACAACAACAAATAATTTACCGTTATTTCAGCGGAAATCTATTTCAAATAGAGAATTTTGCATGGAAATTTATATTTCAATCAATTTTACCAAATGATATATATTTTTTTACCAACAAAAATTAGATAAGCGTTATCAATTGTTTTCATCCCAGGACATCAACGAAGCCTATACCCGGAGTATTTGAATTTCACGAAACATCAATGAATGGGCGTGAAGTGACATGCAAAAATTGTGCTTTGGATAGCCTCAGCACCAAATTTTCCCTATAAAAGTGATGAAAATCTAAATTTATAAAACTGATATTCGTACGAGTCCCGTACAAACACGCGTGTCCCGTACAAACAATTGCATTAAAATTCTTTAGACTTTTTTGAAATAAATGTGTTTTTAAAACTTTTGTTGTTTTAATTTACTTTGATGTTAGGTTAGGTTAGAATGGTGGCGGAAAAACTATTACGCCCAAGTAGCAGCTAAGTGCCATTTTGATACCATATATTTCGAATGAATATATTAGAACTAACCGGCGTGGTTGATGAAGTTGAGTATGTTGTGGAGATTTATATCAGATAGCTCTCGTAACGATGTGAACTCATATGCTCCTAGCATGGTTTTTCTGCCCCTCATTAGAGCTGGACATTTGCAAAGTAGGTGCTCTACTGTTTCCTGCTCGTTCTCATCTCTGCAGCTTCTACAGAAGTCGTTGTAGGCGATTCCCCGTCTTCTCGCGTGGGTACCAACTGGCCAATGACCAGTAAGAGTCGCCACAAGCCTAGAAACGTCAGGTCTGGGTTTCCTTAGTAATTTGTGTGTTCTCTCAGGGCTGTACACAGGCCACATGAGCTTGGATATACGGCAGCCTGCCGCAGTGCGCCACCTTTGATCGGCTTTCTGGAGATTGTGGAGAAAGATGTCTCTATACAAGGTTTCAATTGGGGGTGAGATCCGGTCCTCGATCGACACAAATGTGGAGCCCTCCCTGGCTAACTCGTCTGCAGCTTCGTTTCCGGGGATGTTGCGATGACCAGGGACCCAAAATAAATCTAAATCGAGTTGACTACTTACTGAATTCAGCAGCGTCCTGCACTGTTTGATTAGTTTCGACCATGTCGTAAAAGACGCCAAGGCTTTAATGGCCGCCTGGCTATCTGAGAAAATGGCTACGCGCTCGCCGTGACGTAAACCACTACGTTCTAATAAACGACATCCTTCGGCTATAGCGAATACTTCTGCCTGGAAAACACTCGCAAAATCGGGCAGATGGATTGATTTTTTTACTCCCAGGGACTCAGAGTTAATACTTGCTCCAACTCCGCGTTCCATTTTGGAGCCATCGGTGTACATATGATGTATCCAGGTAGGGATATCAAGTTTCCCATCCCAGTCGGATCTTGACGGAAGAATGACCCCGATAGGCCTGTGAACTTCTACTTCAGGTCGAATTTAATCGGTAGCCAGCCTCAGCTTAGGTGGCAATCGAGAAATTATACTGCTATGCCCGATCTTTCTTTCTTTCCATATACCCAGTTCTCTGAGTCTTATAGCCGATAGTGATGCGGTGTGCCTTATGTGAAGTTCTATGGGAAATAGGTTTGTAATAACATTGAGGGCATCCGTAGGGCAAGTTCTCATTGCCCCTGTGGTCCCGATGCATGCAGCTCTCTGAACTCTGCCTAATTTCACATGATTATACTGGTTCTTTAAGGCTGTCCATCATACCAGACAACCAAAGCATAAGATCGGATGAACAACAGCCGTGTACATCCAGAGTACAACTTTTGGATTGAGACCCCATGTCTTCCCGAAAAGCCGCTTACAGGAGTAGTAGGCAATGCTCGCTTTCTTTACCCTCTCTTTAATATTTATTTTCCAACTTAGCTTAGGATCCAGTATGACTCCCAGATACTTCGCTTGTTTAGATAATCGTAGGCTTTGGTAATTCAAAGCTTGAGACCTTGTCCCTGGCCGTAAAGAGCATTAATTCTGTTTTCTCTGGGTTCATTCTGAGGCCACATTTCTCGGCCCATCGGCTTAGCTTTTCTAAGGTTCCCTTCCCACAGATGGGAATAACCCGGTTATTAAAATCACTACATCGTCAGCGTAGGCCACTACTTTTACTCCGCCCTGGTTGAGCTTGAGTAGTACTGAGTTGATGATGCTAAGCCATAAAATAGGAGAGATCACTCCCCCTTGAGGAGTACCCCTACTAACGTTCCTTATTATTGTTTGGCTTCCAAATTCTGCTGAAATCGTTCTGCTATGAAGCATCGCCGTTAGCCACGTGCTTATAGACTCCTCGACGCCGAGCTCGTCAAGGGATTTTTGGATAGCTTCTACCCGAACATTGTTAAAGGCTCCTTCTATATCAAGGAAGGCTGTTAGAGTATATTGCTTAAAATCGAGTGATCTCTCGACTGCTCTAACGACCTCATGAAGCGCCGTCTCAGTGGATCGTCCCCGTAAATAAGCATGCTGTGCTTCAGAAATAAATTTTCTGTTTTTGGTTAATACTTTACCATACAAACGTAATGTATTAGATACTTTGTTTTATAAATTTTTACTTTGCCTTTTATTAAAATCGTAAACAGAAGAAATTCGTACGATTTGTCCCGTACCAACGGTGGAATGCTCCATGGGCATTTACCTCACATCACAGCATGGCCGACCACTCTGATTGCAGTGATCCGTGAAGGCTTTAACCTCTGATATTGCGGCTGTCTCCTTCTCTCATGGAAAGTGCGCGAGGTCAAGTACTGCGAGTGTGTTTTCGCCCAGACCGTAACAAGATCCGCCGTCATAAACTGTAATGGTGTCTTTTCTCGAAATAATGTTGCATTTATTCTGCCCTGTGGCAGGGCTGTCAAATTTGCGTGTTCTTTTATCAGCATCTGCTCTGGGTTGTTTGTTCTTTTCTCAACATGTTGCATTCTGGCCCGGCAGAAGTGCAACATTTTCTGCCCTTGTTAATGCGTATGGGTGACTGTTGACCAGCAGATGTTGATGCATGTTTTGTAATAATTGCACTTCATAAATAAATTTTTATGTTATAATAAAATTAATAAAATAAATTGCGAATAACTTAGTAAAATCATTAATTTTTAAGTTGGCATTGTTTTTTTGTTCTTTTCTCATACGGAAAATGCAACCTTTTTACAAGGCACGGGGGAACATTTACATAATGTTGCCATATATTGAGGCAACATTTTCATTGAGAAAAGAAAACGTTATAGGTTTAGAGGCATGGGCGCTTTTGGGCGAATGCTGGTGGCGTAAACAAGCATACCATCAATTTCATCAAGAACTTCAATAGCGCTACACTTTAATTCGGTAGCGAATCTTCTGCACAGAACCTTCGACGCCGCTTATGAATGATAAAGTTTCCCTTATACATTTTACTTGCGTTATTTATGGCCACGAGCAGCCACCTTCTTGCCCGCAGCCCTCGTTTTTGACCACCCACGTAGTTTTGGTCTGACAATAGATTTTTGGATCGTAGCGCGATGTTCCTTTTGAGCTGATTGCAGTGTTGTAGGGTCGGGCGTGGAATATCGCTCCGTCACGGAGACGGGGCTGAGCTGTTCAGCCAAAAGCTTCCACCTCTGGCGACTGCTGTTCCTGCTTTGCTGCATAGTTTCCGCTGGTGGTTGCTTGGAAACCCCAGTTGCGTATTTCGAGCAGGATGCTTGCTCTTATTTGGGGGCTTAGTGGCCCCCTGGCCTTAGCCATCGTTCCTATTAGTATCTTTTGTTTAGTTTTTTTTTCTAAAAAAAAAAATTATTTCGAGGAACTTACATACATAGGTTTACGACAACAAACTACGACCAAATGAATATCAATGTACATAGTTTAGTAAACATAAAATTTTTTCCAGCAACCGCTAATGAGCTGCTTTCACTGCTACTGAAAACATTTTTAGGGTCAAACTATTTAAAAATAAATATTGAGCATAAAAATAAAATATGTAAGACTAAAAATTTGTGGTTTTAACAGTAAAATAGTAAATAAAAACGGCAGCAGCTATAAACGGTTTTCTTGCCAACTCTTACTTCGCGAAAACTATAAAAGCAAAGAAAGTTTTATTTGAAAATATAAATTTATAGGCGCATATTTATGAGTGGTAGACTATTGCAGAAATTAAATGCAAAAACAACGAGAGCCATAACAGTTCGGTACAGTTTCAACAAGTATTGGCTTATGCCACCAAAGTGGCAGCTATAACAATGTTTATATCACCGTTGTTGCCAGTTTTTGCCTTTGCTTGGCACTTTACTTAAGTAGAAACTGCAGCCATTGTTTTTATTGTTGTCATTTTGTTGCACGATAACAGCTTTGGTAGCACTGTTTATATATTTTTGTTTTTGTTTTCGTTTCTTTGTTACTCCTAACTATTGCTAGCAAATATTTTTAATATCGCTGCGCTGCTTGTTGCCTTGTTAAACTCGATGGGGGCATATAGCACATTTTAATATCCCATTTTGTAAAACATGGTAAATAAAATCGGCAACGACTGCAACGAAAGCAGCAGCCGCAAATGACAACAGTAGCTGCAGCTTGTTGGTATCTTATGGTTGTTGTTGTTGTTGTTGTTGTTGCTGCGGTGGCAAGTGTGGTGGCATCTTCTTCTGCGTCCTCATTGCTACTTGCTACTCGTCCAAAAGTTTAACAACTATTTTGACGGTCTGGCTACAACTATTGCCGCTGTGGCTCACGTGATGTGTGTGTCGGTCGGGCGGTCGAACTGTTATTTTAGCCACCGCTTTAGAGCCATTATTTTAGTGGTTGTCATTGTTGTTGCTTTTTCCGCTGCGATGCTTTGCGTTGCACAGTGGCATAAAAGACAACTTAACCTCTGTTTCGCTGCAGCTAGCTTACCGTCTGAGTGGGCCATAAATCATTCGGTCAAAAGGCATCGAACATCAAATGTCGATATCTCTGCGCGATGGTCTACTCAGCCTGACTGCCTGCCACACAGCTGCCACAACTGCTACAAAACGGCGATTTGACACACACAACTTGCTAAAAAAAAATGCGAAAACCAAAAATAATAGCAACAGCATTAGCAGTAATAGGAAACAGCGCGAGAATTCGCAAGAATCTGGCACAGTGGCAGGGCAGTGGCCGCAGATAAATGGAACTGTTAGTAAAAAATTATAATACCTTTTATGCATACGCATAGATGTTATACAAATGAATTTATATAACTCCGATGAGAAATTCTAGTATGAAAATAATGCTGACGTACTTGTGAAGAAATGGGTTATAGGATTGCGCAACAGCTTAGTTTTTCAACGTAGACAAGTAACTAAATACATTTGCTTCTTCTTAAGCTTCACCTTGGGCTCTTTCGTTTATGAGAGTATTTTCCTTGGATGAGGATAAATAACAATATTTTCAAAGTTATTGCCTGTTGCCACTGATTACGTACCCGTCAAAATGGCGATATGCTGAAAGAACAATTCATCTCTTAAAGTCATCAGACTATGAATCAACTGACCCATTCACCATTCAGTGAGTCATTATAACGGTTAGTATTAGGAAGAGAGTACAGTAAATCAGAATTCCTATCTTAATATAGTGTGTATCACAATTATACGCCACCCACATACTGAAAAGTTTTGACTATTAATATTTTTATAAAAATATATTTCGTTCTATAAAAAAAACCAAATAAATCTAAATTTCAAACCTTGAACCTTGAAATTTATAAAAGTGAAGAAATTTTCATGAAAATTTTACTCAGAATTTATGGAAAATTATTACTCAGAATTTTTAGAAAATTATTGGGTATGCAGTTTTATATTATGGGTGTTATGCACTTTTTCCATATAAAAAAAGTTTTGAATATATTTCGTACGGAAGAAAATGACTGCCACCGTCAACAAAAAATTTTCAAAAGTCTACGTTATTGTTTTTGCGACTTAAAACTTACACTTCGCTATACTAGATTTGAATGGGCTATACAAACTGCATGCCAGAAAAGTTTCTATAAATTATGAATAAAAAGTCAGACTCGTTTTTAGTTATTGTACAAAGTTTGAAACTTATATTTATATGGGTTTTGTTATAGAATGAACCATATTTGTATGAGAAAAATAATTTAAAAAAAAAAATTATTAGTCAAAACCTGTGAGTATATGGGTTGCGCATAATTGTGATACACACTATATTACCACTCGATTGCCACTTTACTTCACTATTGAGTTACCATTCTAAATCAGATTAAAAACTGGCTATATTATTGGCGACCGTCAAAGGAGATATATTAAGGGACAGTAAACCAAAGTGGCACAGCAGGTTCTTATTTGTATGAAATTCTAAAATTTATAATAAACTAATTTTCGCTTTGGTATAGCAAATTAAAAATAACAAATCATCTGGGTAAATGGTTGACAGGATTAGCAGCTGTTATTGTTAGCGGTGGCGGTGAGAGTAACAGCGGCTCTCCTTACCGGCGAGATCGACAGCGGCACTAAATCAGAGGTGGCCAAAACTCACACAATCATATATTTCAAATTTGGTAGGCGATGAGAATGAAGAGAAGAAGTCGCTCACGCGTCTGATGCAAACAGTGTTGTCAACGATTTCGAGTTGCAAATTATAAGAAAAAGGGATTTTTTTATTATCTAAATAGTGTGAGAGGTAGAAGTTATATGGATGAATTAACCTTTTAATATAGTTTAATTAACTTTAATTTCTTGTTAAAATTTGTATTAAATTTAAAATTAAAGCAAATACATAGTTAAATTAAATTGTATTAATCTTCATATTTTTAAGTAAAAGAAAAGGAATTTTTGGTACTATTTGTTTACACACTTGGTTTTGATAAAGGAGTCATATTAAATATTTTAGCGAACTCTTCTTGTTTGCCAAAATATTTCAGTATGCCTGGACAAAGGTCTTTAAAAAAGATTCCGTCTGTATATGGACGGCATTGTTTCAATAGAGCTATAGCGCTCATATAAGAAGCTGCTTTAGCTTCTTTGCTCCAGTTCGATTCGCAATTCTTATTGAGAAAACCTGGTTTCAACGCCCCCTTTAATCGTAAAACCAAATTTTCCTTCTCCACATTCAATGCTCCATCATATTCCTTAGCATGGCATGTACTGTAATGGCGCTTAACAAAAAATTTTCACCCTTGCAATTTCTTTATGGCACACCAAACATTGTGCTCGCCCTTTCCATTACTAGTGAGTAAAAACTCTACTTCCGAATCCATATTAAAAATTTTTACCCTGTCTTGCAGCGACTTGATTGCTTGAAAGTTGCGCATCGATGAGCACGATCACAGCAAAACAATAATCGTCGGCATCACAGATTCATAGAGTTCGCTTATGTATGTGTTAAAGCAGCGCAGTTTTTCCGTGTGCCTGTGAAAGCAGAAGAGAAAAATTTGGCACGCGTGCCTATGAAAGGGCCACCCTTGCATTAAATAGCAGTGACGGTGACAGTAGCAGTGCTTATTGGTAACGGTAACGGTAAGAACAGCAGCGACTCTTGGTACCGGTGCCGGTAAGAGTGGCAGCGGTGAGAGTGGCAGCGGCACTCAATAGTAATGACGGTCAGTGTTGCCAGGTCGTTGAAGTGAGAAATCTTCAAATCGGTTCTAAAAAATCGTCATATGTATTGAAAAATCGTCAACACACAAAATTTAAAAAAAAAAACAGTATTGTAAACTTTTTGGCGAATTATTAAAATTTTTATTAATAATATGTTTAATTGCAATGATGATAAATATGATAAATAACACTCATACTAATTTACTAAGCTGATAAAAAAATTTCCTACTAAAAATATTTGTTTAACCCTTTTGTGCGAGAAAAGGTACTTGGGTATATAAGCGATTTTATATCAAATTTTTAAAAAAGGTCATAGCCTAAAAACCTAAGCGAAACTATAATTCTCCCATTTTTACCCATTTGGTAGGGTACCCAGGTACTCGGTAGAAGTGGATGTCCATTCTTCTTCCTTTCTATGAAATTTTTTTTAGTCATTTCGTATATATGGTGAAGGGAAAATTGTTCCAAAAAGCCTTAAAATTTCAAAAATAGGCCTCGAATGAGAAGTTTGATATCTACGTTATAGGGTTAAAAGTCAAATGATATTCTGAAACTTAAAAAATGGTGGCCGCTGTGGTGCCCTGGTCCGTGTAACATCGCAAACAAATTATAGAGAAAAGGTTTTTTCTTAACAGCGGTTCCCCCTCGGCAGGAAATGGCAAACCACCGAGTGTATTTCTGCCATGAAAAAGCTTCTCATAAAAATAAAATCGCCGTTCGGCCTCCCCTTTATGTGACAGCATCAAGGTGCACGCCACAAATTGAAGGAGAAGCTCGGCCAAACACTAAGAATTTGTGTAAGGGCCAAATTATTATTATTATTTATTACTGAAAAAAAAATGAGAAATTTGCATAAAAAATAATTGTAAAATTGGCATATTTTTCTTATCTACTACTGACGACGCATATAAAACTTTTTTTCATTTTGTTCCTCAGTGTTATTATTTTTAAAGGTAAACTCGTACCAAGTTTTAAAACAGTGCATTCTTAGAGGTAATTTTTAGTCGCTTGTGTAAACTGGTCTCAATGGTGAGAGCGCGCAAAAATTGCACACAGAGCATAAATAGTTGAATCGTCCACCTGGCAACACTGGTGATGGTGAGAACGGCAGCAGCTCTCGGTAGCGGCGACTATTGGAAGCGGTGACGGTGAGAGTAGGGATGAGCAGCGGCGGTCCTTAACGGTGCGTACCGGAATCGACTGCGTATACCAATCAGTGTGGCCCGGAGGCGCCCCGGTCTGGGGCAATATTCAACCACTCGATGTTACAGGAAGACTAAGAAGGTCGAATCGGTCCGCCCTCCTCTGTCTACGGAGACCATATACCAGGGTATCTCGGCACACACTAATTCCATCCCTCGTATTTGCACACTACCAAAGGTTCTATCCCTTTAGTGCCAACTACTTTAAAGGCCTGCAACTTTTGAATTTCTAAAATCCAACGGCTCCACATAAATGTTAGCTATTGAGCGCAGATGGACCGCGAAAGACGCTTTAAAAAACTGGGAATACCAGGAAAAAGTCGACGCTAAATTTAATTTATTTAATATACGTTATGTATATTGACAATATCTCTTTCTCTGCTAGTTAGTTGGTGTAATAAACCTACTCTGCTTATGAAAACACGGTTTTTAGGGGAATACCAGCGGATTTTTCTTATTTACTAGTAGTATGGAATCACGCCGATTCGGTAAATTTTTTTGGGTGATATTAAAGAAGACTCTCCGATTGGATTTCACAGAGGTAGACTAAAAGGCAAATCTACAGTGGGACTTGAGGAATGACTTTTATTGCCAAAAATCTCAAAATTACTAATAGAAGCTCCTAAAAATATGCAACGTATAATAAAAATTCGCGTCATTTCATACTTCACCTCTTACGATTCCGCCTTGCATTTTTACGCACGCTTGTCAATAAATTCCACGCTGATACTCAGCTGTTTCGAAGCTACAGAGATGGACAAATTTCGAAACTATCTCTTGCACAGATTTTTGGGTTAGTTTTGGTTCTAATAGTCAATGGCCTAACATCAGCTACCTGCGTCCTTCTTGGCACACAGTACTGTTCAATTCATGCTGATATAACAAAGAACATTTTTAGTTTAAAAAGTAAGCCGATAACTAATGCAATTATCTCAACCTAATCCAACCTACCCAAATGCTTTAAACAAAAAAGTAATACCTTCTTTTTGGAGTCACCTCCATAAATGTTAGCCTGGGGATCAATCTACATGGTGCTACTTACTTTGTGCTCGGTAGGCAATTTAAAAGCAAATCTCTTATCTTTGCGGTAATTTTATATCGCGCAGAAACGTGGACAATGTCGAACAAAGATGAGAAGGAGGCAATTGGCGATGTTCTTTCGTCTCGGCCCAAACCGATAAACGATTTTAGTGTCAATAAAAAATAAGTTAAGCAACTTAACTAAATCCAAATAAAATGCATAACTATCTTTTTTCTTCCACTGTACTCCATATAGTATTGAACTGATTTATCATACATATTATTACTTATCATGAGAGAATCACTAAGGACTCCACAACAGAATACCAAAAGCTGCAAAACTAAAGGACCTACATACATACGTTTTCAGTTAAACCAGCCTTGCATGGCTTTGAAAAGCAGTCATCGTGCGTCTTTATATCTGAAAATCTGCACCATAAGTCTGCTAAGAGTTTTGCAATATGGTACAATTAACTACATGCATTCATATGCTGCTGTTGTTTTTTGTTGTGATAACACCACAGCATGAGTGTTTGCTCTAAAAAGTTGACATTTCTGGTTAAATATACCGCATACCAAAGAGGCAGCTGCACCTTGTATAAAGGCATACACATACATATGTGTTGTTGCTAGTCACTTTTCACGGCTTTTAAATAATTCATGCACACCCGCTGCGCTAAAGTTGAACGCTTTTTCTTAGCATTGCTCAGGTGACTTATTGAGAGCCACGAACCTTTTCTGGACAAATCTGTGGCAAGTTAGACCGATCTATGTATGAATCCAGCTTCTCCACACATGCATGTTAGATATGTACTCATATATATATGTGTCCACATGTATGTATGTATGTTTGTATGTTTACTTGCGCATTTAAGTTGTGCTTTGTCCCTTGTCACTTGTCGCTTGTCGTTCGCTGACGTTGACTGTGTCGCGTAAAACGCGTAAATTACTACACGACGGGGCGGCTACCCGTGTTGAGTTGGCATAAATTATCGAAAGAGTTCAGCCACAGAAACCACACGACAGTAGGCGCAATACCAGCACTCTAGTAGTGTATTCATTGCAATTCTTGTTGCTGTTGCTAGTGTTGTGTTTTCATTTTGCTCTTGTGACTAGCTGCCTAGTTGGCTGCTGCTCTTCTAAAGGGTATTCTACTGTAGCAGTTGGTCACCAACCCGTCGGTCCAATGGCTATTTCGCGCAGGTAGCCGACCAGCAATTGGAGCAGCAGCAAATAAAATGTTGACATGAATTATGACTTGTTGATCGATTGTTGGTGAAGTTAAGTTGATAACAATTTAGCAGACACGGAGAATGGAGATAGGAATAAAATTATATAAAGGACATTAAAAGTGAAGTTGAAGTGATTAGTTTTATGTGAGTGAATTTTTAATTGCTGATACTTATTATTGGCATGGAATACGAGTTCGGTTCTTAAGTCTTTTGAATATAAAAACTTTTGCGTAGAAAAATATGCAAGGGTGCATAACTTTCCTATATTAAATGATCAGTACTAGGGTGACCGAGCTTTGTTCGGAGTGCATTTACATTTGAAAGTTTTTAAAAAATTAAATAAGAGATCAAGGTTTAGGTATGAAAAAATTGTCATTTATATCGCTTAATTTATAAGTATATTTCTTGTAGCATATTTAAGTGAATTTCTTATTTAACATTACAATATACATACACATATACATATGTATATTCAGGGGTGCACCCAGGAATATATTTTGGGGGAGGGGTGGAAGTTGTTTTATGCTTTTAAAGTTATATCAGCAGAAAATATTGAAAATTCGCTTCAAATAATACGCTCTTTAAAATACATTTATGCAAGTTTCATGAACAGTATGTAACAAATAAACAAACACACTTTTTATAGTTTCATAAATTACACTTTATTCACATAAAATTAATAAAGAATTCAAACATTTTTAAGAAGTTATTGGTACTCCTAAATTCTTATATAAGAATTGAAGTCGGGTGTGTTTTTTGCATAAAAATTACTTGTTTAATGAAAAGTTCTATAAACACAAGATGCGCTCAACTTTCAAAAGTAATAAAAAAATAAAAAAAAAAATTTAATAAAAATAAATTAATTAATTTCAAGAACATTTTTGAACTTTTGTGTCCATTTTACTCGATGCTTCAGCAAGGTTGTCTATAATTTTTGCACTGTAGGACTGAGTTCGCTACACAAATAAAGAAGTGCTAAGCCGTTCAATCGTTCTTGTGACATTGTGCTTTTTAAATATGTTTTAAGTCTACGCAGTGATGAAGATAATCTCTCGTTCTCGCATTTTC
>JAPVRG010240677.1:0-18345 GCA_029783565.1 Rhagoletis cerasi
ATGAAGTTAAATTTTGTAATTATCTAACTATGCATTTGCTGCTTTGACTTGACGAATCTTAAATTGGTTGGTTGAACTAAGTAACTGTGAGTAAAATGACGTTTTCTTAGCGCTCCAAGTGGGAAAGGTGTCAGGGTCTGTAATGCTTAACTGATTCGCTTATTTACACTAATGGGCGTTTTGGGTAATTTTTCAATTTTCATTTAAGCTTAAGTGATGTTTACTCTAAATAATATAAATACATGGAGTTTTGAAATTTATACGCTCATTATCTTCATTTGGTTATAAATAGTTGCTAAATGTGCATTGAAAGACGAGAGCGTATTCGGGGTTTCCAAAACGGGTTTTACCGGAGTTTTCCATAATTTTTGGGGCGGTTTTTTTGAAATCGTAATTTTTCGAATATCGAATAAACCGGAGTTTTGTTATCGAATAAACCGGGGTTTTCATCTTGTATATTTATACAACTGCATCTTAAAATTCACTGTAAATTCATAAATTTTTTTTGTTGAAACCGCTATAAAATATTATCAAAGTTCCCTCCGAAGATTCCTTTTTGATATATTATATTTATATTCTACAATATTTGATTCCAGTGAGGAGTTCAGACTTTCCGATTAAAGATTTGATTTAGGAAGTGATTTAATTAGAAGTGATATTTCAAGAAAAATATTAATTGAATTGTATTGAATTTTTATTTTATACCTACTTTTAAAAAGGCATTGTAAGGTTTTTTAAAACTAAGGAAAAAAATCATTTGATCCCAAAACTCTTAAATATTTATTAGATTTAATCAGGGACCGTAACGGTTATGATCTCTATTATAAAAATCATAATTTCACGGTTAAATTGTGATTTCTATTTTTTCGGTCATAAAATAATCCTTATTTTTGATTTTTATTTTTTCGATCATAAAAGATTTAAATCGGGCATAAAATGATCGAGAAAAGAAAATAACGATAATTTTTTGATCGAAAAATAAAAATCATGATATTGAACGATTATTTTCGGTCCCTGGATTTAATGTTTCCTATACTATTAATCCAAAAAACTTTGAACTTATTCCATTTAACTGAAAGCTATACCTAACTTTAATAGTTTTATTTTTTTTTTTTTTTGCTTTTATATTTGGCTAATTTTAAATGTTGTCCAAGCTCGAAAAATTAAGATCGAATAACCGGCCTAACCGGTTTTTTCTGAATTTAAAATCTGGGAACCGGTTTTCTTAAAATAGCCGTTTTTCGAATAACTCGAAAACCGGTTTGGGAAAAATTCGAACAATCGAACACCCTAGTATTGAGTATCCATTTTATAATAAAGACTTTTTTTTAGCTAAATACATGTTTTTATTATTTCAATCAGGAAACCCTGAAAGGCATAACAACAGAAAATAATTTATAAGAGCCAGGCGAAGATTAAATTGTAGCAAATCACTTTAAAATTTCCGAAAAATCTTGAACAAATCCTGAAAGGACCCGAAAAATCTCGAAGTATTTCAAAACATGTATCGACCGTATAATAATTTCCTAAAAAATCTAAAAGAGCTTTGAAAACTGTCCAAATTTGTAGAATAATTTGTGCATGCAGAAAGCATCACTCAGTCTAAAAGTCATTCATTAGACTGTTGTCTTGTTTCCCTTATCCTGTTTGAAATCTAGATGAGCTACAAATAAATCTGCGCATATTTTTGGGATTTAAATAGCTCAGTTGTTTGTCTTTCAATACATTGTTGCCAAAAGCCTCATACCTTATCCTTTGCAAGGGCATGGCTGAAGCATAAAAAGCTGTTCGCCGTTGCTAGAAGCGATGAGAAGATAGAAATGTGCTATAACCAGCACTAGAAGATGCTTGAATGAACGCTTGATAGCACAATAAATCGTATCTAACTTCACTTTAAACTTAAACCGTTCATAAAATGAAAACGACATCAATATAAAAAATATAAAATAAACAATAAATAATAATAATAATAATAGATTGGCGCTTACACATATGTTAGTGTTTGGCCAAGCTTCTCCTCCGATTTGTGGCGTGCGCCTTGATGTTGTCACACAAAGTGGAGGGACCTACAGTTTTACGCCGACTCCGAACGGCGATTGTATATTTATGAGAAGCTTTTTCATGGCAGGAGTACCCTCGGAGGTTTGCCATTGCCTGCCGAGGGATGACCGCTGTTAAGAAAAACCTTTTTTCTAAATTTTTTTCGACGTTGCTCTGACCAGGGTTCGAACCCAGGCCTGCGGAGTGGAAGCGCGCACTGCTTACCACTACACTACAGCGGTCGACAATAAAATATCAATTTAAAAGCGAGAACTTGCTACAAACCATTGCATTATATGCTTTGTAGCTCCATGCAAGCTTTGCAGCTCCAACTCGCATCTATCTTCGCTCCCTGTCTGACACCTTTCGAGCAAATCATACGAAAACACTCAATATGATTTATACCTTGGTATAGCTCTATAGCATAGCATTGCTTATAGCAACCACTCTGCCTTCAGCCAATGGCGCGAGGGGCAAAAATGATTGACACATAGATCGGTGCATCAAGGTCAGGTGCTTGTGCCGCGAGAATTGACTAGGCAGCAATTCCACAATTTATTGCAGTCCCATCTACTCAATAAAATATCTAGCTAGAGATCTTCTGAGTTTTGCATACCTGCAGCCTCCCGAACTCTCCCAACCATTGCTGAATGCTATTGATGCTATCACTGATTGCGGACCAAGGAATACCTGGTCTGAGTCCTCTATAGCCTAATGGTCATATATCTCATTATCCGGTTACTTTTTTACATAATTTATTCGAGACTCGCACTGCTGAACAAGTCTGAAAGTAGACAGTTAGGTGGCTGGCCAATGCATTGAGTGCAGCTTGGCTGTCACTATGCATACGTAAACTCCTACCTGTAAACCTATTTTCCACCAGGCACTCCATGGCCTTGAATATTGGCTTGACATATTAACTAAGAGAGAAGTGAGGATTGTCCCCTTTAACATCAATATATGCTCCAAATCGGGAACATTTATTATTTTTGGAGCCATCAATAAAGAGTATACAATGTGTAAGCCTAGACTAAATATTGGGGCTAAGCCGGCACTCAGCCTTAAGGAACTAAGATTTTAGTATCTCTTCAACCAAGGCTATTGTGGCCTTCTAACCTATGGCGTTAAAAAGACATTAATGCCTACATCTCTGGCCCCAACGATTTATGCCTCATTTCGCATTGTTTCAGAACAGCAACCATTTCCTTCAAGCGTAAAAGTGGCTTTGAAAAACACATTAAGTAACGATATGTTCGGCAGTGCATCCAGAGCTGCTGTAGTTATTATAGGGAAGGATCTCATACAGCATGCGACGATAATTATTTGAAGTTTGGGAAGCGGACTTCCCACGGTTCTAATTGAGAGTCTGCTCTACGACATCACAGATGCATATCTAAAAATTAATCTGGGTGATAGACCCCATGTCTTACAAAGGATTGTTTTAAATTATTCTATTAAATAGCGATGCTCAAGGAGATAAACCAGATTTTGCGTATTGGTTGCCTGGAAGACAGCGTGTTAGGTTTGGTTAGGTTAAAGTGGCTGCCACAGTGCAGAGCACGGAAGCACACGTGGGCTGGAAAACTCCGTTGTGACACCAATGTCCGGTGATACCCTGACTACTAATCTGAGAGAAGAGCGGTCCAGCCGAGTGAAAGCTATGGATCGCTTTACATAAATTTTTGGCTGGTGGTTTCCGCAGCCCACCTGGTATTTACCTCCTCGATGAGTTCCGCATTTGGTCTGTGTTTGCAGAAGGTTAGAGGTATGGCCGCATCAAGAGCAAAACTGACTTCGGATATTTCCATCCATCTCCTTGCCAACTCGTAGGCTATGCAGTTGCCAGGAATGTCCCAGGGACCCATAAACAATTACGCATCCTTAGAAAGGTATTTTGATACTGATGTGCAGACAACTTTTAAATTTTCAAATTAGTTTAAAATAGAGCGAAAAAATCAATTCAAAAGTCACACCAATACCAATGCCAAAAATGTACATGCTTGGGGCGGAAATGCCTCCTAAGTTGAATATGTAGATGGAGAGAAAGGAATAAAGGAAAATACAAAAATAATAATAAAGACTCGAATTCACCACACCACAACTCACCACACCTAAACTGACCACACCTCTTAAGCTCACCACACCTGAATTCACCACACCATAACTCATCACACCAAATTTTACGACATCACATGATATCACTTGATATGGCATCAATGACAACATCATTTGGCATAGCGTGACGACATCCTTTCACATCACGTCACATTGCATTACCTGATAAATTCGCTCATCTATGTAAAATAAAATAAAATAAAATAAAATAAAATAAAATAAAATAAATTAGAATAGAATAAAATAAAATAAAATAAAATAAAATAGAATAAAATTATATAAAATAAAATAGATTAGGATAAAATTAAATTGAATAAAATAAAATAAAATCAAATAAAATAAAATCAACTAAAATGAAATAAAATGAAATGAAATGAAATAAAATAAAATGAAATATAATAAAGCAAGTAATATAACACAAAATAAAAATGAAATAAATTAAAAATAAATATAAATAAAAATCGAAATAAAATAAAGTGAACCAAAGTAAACAAGAATATAATTTAATCTTATAAAAGGATGCTGACCGTTGTGGTGGTTGAATTTCAACGACTGGGTGAACTCTAATAGAAATAATTAACGATAGAAATTCTGTCACGACTTAAAAATTAATCCTAAATTGCAAATAAAACTGATTTTTAAATTTGTAAAGCGGAAAAGCAGTGAGAAAATGACGTACTGTTTTCTCGAAGATAATATTAGAATTCCTTCACATTGCATAAAATGATTTCTGCACAACTTGAATAATTTTAATTTTTACTTTTTTGAATAAAAGAAAATTAATAAATTTTGTAGAAATAAAAGTGAAAATTTAACGAAAATGGCCCGTTGTCTTTGCTCTTTTTAAGCATTCATAGAAGTGAATTAAATCCTAATCTTTTAGGTTTTATTCGAAACTTTTCTCGGGTTTTATAATTTGTTGTGGGGTTGTGGGGGTTTTCAGGTTTAACTGTTCATTTAAATATTACAGAGCGAGTTTATCGACGGCCGCTGTTGCCGAGTAGGTAGAGTTGTCTTCTACCATCCTGTGTGACTAAGGTTCTATATCAAGTGCGATCAACACCCATAAATTTAATAGCAATTGCCGCTTAACAGGCAATGGGGTACTATTTCTACCATAAAAACTCGTTTACAGGCGTCAAAATACAGCTGGTCCTCCAGGGCACAGATTACTCTGCTTACATGTTGTAAAAATACGAAAATAAATAACACAAATAATAAATTTTTATGTGGTACTGTAAACTGTTTCTGTAACTTAACCGAAATAAGCTATTTTGTTTTAGTATTGCTAAAAAAGTTTCCCACTTCTAAATATTAGACATATTTTTTAAATGCTACGTTCAAGCAAGTAAGAGCAAGCAAACTGTTGCAACAGAAGCATGACATGGGAATCATAAACATAAAAGTGAAATTTCTTTCAAACTTATTTTAGCATAAGCAATACAAATATTTTTATTTATATCTACTACACACAAATGCATGTACGTATGTATATATGGTCGTATGCTTGTATGCAGTAATATGCAGACAATCAGGCGGCCGCATCTTTCCGTCATGCCACCTGCAAGCAGCAAGCGCGCATCACCAGTGAAAGATTTACATACACTACTTTTCACAGTTTCATAAATAACTAACACTTGCACATTTACATGTGTCACACAGCAGCAGCAGCAGCAGCAACAGCGCGGCAATGAAAATCAACGGCGTTAACTTAACGCCAAAGCTGTGCTTAATTACCGGCATTTGCATGTAAGCTGCGGCGTCACTGCTTCACTTACATAGTAAATACATTTGTTGTTGCTCACTCTCGAAGCTCTGCTTCAACGATTTGTCAGCGAAGACAGTCAGTCAACAGTTGTTGTTGACATATTTTGACATCTTTTGCTTTCCTTTTGCCAACATTTTTGCATCTTCTTTGCTTTGCTTGAGATAGTTACGAGTATTGAATTCATATACGAGCATAAAGTATATTAAAAATGAAAATTTCTTTTCTTTACATCTTTCTTTAATTAGCCATTCGTCGCTTCGTGCTCGCTGAGAGATAACTCAGTCAAATTTACTAGAAGATTTGTTACGGATTTGATATTCACTTCCGTAACTAATTGCAATGAGTTTGACACTCATTTCATTGGTTGGTCCTCCTCGTCCTCCTCTTCTTCTTCATATTCATTTTCTTCATGTTAATCCAACATAAATTTGGCATAAGCCGTCTTTTAGCGGCATTCGCGCAACTAAGCGCCTGAAACACATTTGTGTTGGTGAATTTCACGGTGCGTTTAAGTGTGGCTTATAGCTTAATTTAAAACTACTTCTTTTTAATGTGAAGTCGATAAAATTAATTTTTACGAAAGAGAAAATATGCAAATTTGCATATTGAGATTTGCGATTTGTGGCATTGAATAGAGGTTAATGCGTGCTTTAGTGAATTAAAGTCGGTTTTGATACATGGAAGTAGTAAGTAGTTAGCACTTTGAATAGTGTTGAGATGGATATGAACTTTGGATAGAGATGGCAAAAGGGTAAATACCCAAATGGTAAAATGGGTAAATTGGTTAAAAATGGGTAAATACCCGGATGTTTACCCGGTAGATATCCATCTATACCTTTGGATGAAATAAATATATTTTATCGGCAAAAAAAAACGTTTTTTTTCTCATCAAAGTCTGCTTTTGGATTTAACATTCAGTCCAAGGTTTTCCAATGTTTTCATCCTTTCTCAATAATAATACGCTTTCTCATAGTCCAGTGCTTGCTTTTGTAATGATTTTTTAATTCCGCTAAAAATTCTTACTACCAAGCCATTAGTTATTCTTCCTGTTTAGAAACAAAAACTAGTCGCTTGGATGAGGCAGCAATTCCTTATCTATTTCATGAAATTTTGCCATTGCATCTGCTTACGCGGGCGCTCGTGCATTGTCTTGGGCGCTGAGCTCTTTTTTATCCAATTGCGTGCGTTTTTTTTTTCTTCAGATAAATGACGAATCTGTCCAACAAGTTGTGAATGATACCGCTCATCGCAAAAAACCATTGGTTTGACTTTGTTGGCGGATAAATCCACCATGGACTTCTTTGGTGCACGTTCACCCGGAGAGGTTCATTGGCTTGAGTGTTTCTTTTTCTCTGGTGCATTGTGATTTGTATATGTGGCTACAAAACAGCGCAAAAACTCGTCAGGATTGTGGTTTTACATCGCCAAAGTCCTCTTTTAACTGGCCATAGGATTGATAGTAGAGATGCCAGAGCGAAATAAAAAAATCGATGCTTGAATCGATTCGAATCGAAATAAAATTAATCAATAATTTTATCAACGCAGGAAGCCATCGTCAAAAAATAAATCGATCGCCCAAATTCGTTTCATATATTTTGTCAAAAAACGCCTTTTAGTTAATTTTTATAAAGAAAACAACCACTGCGATCTGACCAACACTGAAATTACAAAAATTTTTTAACCGACTTTAAAAAAAGGAGGAGGTTATCAATTCGTCGGAATATTTTGTTTATGTATGTTACCGGATAACTTTGGACCACATGAACCGTTTTCGATAACTCTTTTTCTTATTGGAATAGTGCCCTGCAGGGAAAGCTACAAGTAAGGAACTAGAATTCTACCAGTTAGCTTTTTCAGCTCAACTAGTTAGCCTTCCATCCTTTTTCCATGCTAGCGACTGGTATTTTTAGCTTGGAGATGTCCTACGAAATGTCAATTGTCCGGCTATGCATCTGCCCCTACCAGTAGAAATACTAGTAACATCATACCAGTTAGCCGGATAGTCTGCCGATTCATTCCCGTGAAAGGAATTAGTATGTAATTTTGATCGCGCCGCTCCAACAGTTGCAATAGCCGAGTGGGAAAAGCACTAGTGCTCCATTCAAGAGATCCGAGGTTCAAGTCCTAGTGCAGTGGATTTTTTTAATTTTTTTTATTTTAATTTTTTAATTCATATTTTTTTGGAGTTTTAAAATTTTATTGTTAAAATAAAAAATATATTTTTATCAAATTTTAATGATATTAAAGTAGTTAGGTTCATTTCCAAATTAAATTAAATTCAAATATTTGTGATGTTATTTAAACTCAAATAATTCACATTACTTACGTTTAATTAATTTGAAAAGTCTTACCCACTTCCAATCGGACTCGAACCTGCGATCTCAGAACCAAAAGCCGTAGTCTTCACGCGACGCCACAGCCGAGACTTGTGGGAAAAGCAAATATTTGCGTTTTAGTTTTGGCTTTGGCATTTCAAAGGCAGATGCCGCTGCTCGCATAAGCTGTTCGAAATTGTCGAATTGGTAGGCCCTCGCTTTAGCTCATACCAGTTCATGAACTGGTATTTTTAGTGACTGGTTTGACTTTTCACTGCAGGGTGGTACCTCAAGGGTGGTCCTATACTAATTAAGTTGAGTTTCCATTAATGGAACACGAAGAAATTATTGTTACTCCTAAATTTTAATATGAAATTGAAGTCAGTTTTTTTTGCTTAAAAATTACTTGCCAAAACATACATATATTGTTCATAATGATTTCAATATCCAGATTTATCCAAAAGCTATCAGGTAGCTAATAATCCGTTAATATTAAAAAAAAAGGAAAATGTGAGATAAGGTTTTTCTATATTCAGACAATGATATGAGCATTCAGCAGAAACTTCATAAATTCTTAAAGCCAGTTTCACGAAAGAAATTTAAGTGAAATTTAATTTTTTTACTTGAATTTAATATGAAAAATGACAGAAAAAAAATTATTTTTCACTTAAATTGCTTTCGTGAAACCGATAGTTAGTCATACTAAGGAAAGTGGTTGATTTGTCGAGTGGCAACCTCTTTTTCACGACCTCGACGTTCAGCGTCTCTCGTTCTAGTACGACCACAACGGAATTTAGCAACCCACTTCTAACAATTGAAAGTGATGTTTTAGAGCCCCCAAATTATTTATCAATGGTTTCCTTGGTATCGGTGATAAGTTTTCTTACGCAAGAAAATGTTGCTTAGTGAGCACCCGAAATTCACTTGTTTTCATTATCATAAAAATTTACAAGGTTTGTTGTTTTTAATGGCGGTGAAACACATACTAAATGACGAATCCAACAGACACTCATAGGACGCTTTGTAGGATTCCCTACCTCTGAATTAAGCGATTAAGGGAGCAATGACGACGATGTATCGAAAGCATATTTTGAACGGTGGCCCGTCCATTGGAGTTCCGGCCACAGATAGTTCTGTAGAAGATCCTATGTTTTTAGTGGATGGCTCCAAGAAACTATAAATAGAACTAGCTGGCGCCTGGAGGGTAATTTCAAATGCTTCTCTGCTTTAGATACAGTGGGGATTGAAGTGGCTGCATGTATCCAATAGAGAAGGGAGGTACACTTAGTCTCAATATACCGTATGAGAGCTGGATTCGATTACGTCTGCTCACCTATAAGTATTTACAACCAGTTGGTTGAGTTCATAAAACGCGAAAATTTATGTATTTCTGCTGCGCAAATGTGGGTCCTTCAGACAGCCAAAGAGATGTTGGTGAAATAAGCGTCATCTAGCACCCGGTAGGACAGATTATCTGAAGAAATATTTTTCATTATTTCTGTTGAAAAAGTACTTTGCCCTCGTTGTAATATTTCTTGAAAAAATAAATAAACGGGCATTTGTTTATTGAGATCTGCAAACTGATTTAAGAAATTTTGATAGAAAATTTCATTTCTATTTCTGAAACGTTATTTTATATGTATGCTTCTTTTTTCTTGTGAGCTGTATACTAAGCTTTATTTGGAAACCATCCAGTGTGTAAAAAAATATACGGAAATGAAAAATCAAATGAAGTAGAGAGGCGCCCCTCTGTACTAAGCAGTGAACATGGGTGCTTCGCTCAGGGAAATCAAATGTATAATTACTGCGATTTATGACTCAAAAGCTTATTGGAGTGGAGTTATGCACTTATAGGATAACCAGATGATTTGAAATACCTACGACCCACTTAAAACCAATACCATGAAGAACCAAGGCCAAAGGTTCCAAGAAAAGTTTGAAAATATAGAGTTAATTTTTTTTTTTGACTAAATATACGTACAACATCTCATAATTACATATATAGTTACATACGTATGTGAAAATCGCATTTTTTGGGGAATTTTGAGGTATTTATTTTATTAAAAATAAGTTAAAAACTAGGTTCATACTGCACAACTAGCGATAAGTGAGCCTTTGCCATAGTAGAGTAATAATAAATCACCTACAACTAGATTTTATGAAATTAAGAATCCCATAAGAACTATTGCCAGAAAGAATTGTAAATGATTTTTTTGAAATTGAGGAGTATGTCCTTTCCTAACAACTTTAAGTAAAAACACTAAAACAATGCGAAAAAAATCACTTAAAGACAAGTTATGACATCTAGGTATATAATGATATAATTTTTTATACACAAAAATTTCACTTTCATTTCAAAACAATTATGAAAGTGAGTGAAGCTGCTACATGTTTAAGCATGTACAAACTCCCTATGTAAATATTAATTTATCGTCGCTAAATAATAAAATATTAAACTTTCTTTCCTTAACTGGTCAGACAGCATTTTTACAGTTTTGGTTATACGTTTGTGTGTTACATTCAAACGTACATATCATACATATGTAGTACGCAAATGCAACCACACAAAAGACTTAAGCAGCGAACTCGTGATTAAATTGACCTAAGTAGTAAACGTTTTTAATTAACTAAATTTTGTGTTACAATTTTGAATTAAAAAAAATTTTTTGCTGTTGCAATAATTTCATGAAATTAAAAAAAAAAAATTAAAGTAAAAATCATAAATAAAAACTAACACCCAAGTTCATAAAAAATCATGAAGACTTTAACTGCTTTATAAATCGAGAATTTGTATGAAAATGTCACCTTATAGAGCTCTTTAAATCTATTTTATCTTTTATGAATAAGGCCGTAAATGTTTTGGTTTTATTTGAAGGAAAGAAACACACATAAATAGTATACTTTTATGTGAATTGTGTTTGGGGTAAGCTATTTTCGATTTTCATTTGAAAGCATTGAAAGAGTTAAAGATAGCTTGTCAAAGTATAACCCTGTTGAAGCAAAGCTTTCATTATTATGAAATACACTGAATATGCGTTTTAGATCCATACCAAGTAGAGTCATAGAAACAAGTTATAGTTGTGGCCGGAAATTGGCAATCAAATGCAAACATCTAAGTGCATTTTTTGTAATCTAAAAGTCTCTCCCAAAAACTACCAACCAGTCGGAGGTGACATAAAATTTCAATTTACTGGAAACTCAAGCAAATTTTAAGATTTTTCCACCAGTATAAGCCAAGTGGTATTTTTTTTATTTTAAATGCATATATTCCAATCGGACTGCAACCTTATAAAACTCCTCTAATGGAAAAAGTTGCGATATTATAAGCTTCGATCTTTGGCCCACCCAGGACCAAATAGATACGCCTTGGTTTGGCCCTCTTTTTTGGACTATAGTTACGGATGATTATTTCTCTTCAAAATGAATAGTCAAGGCAGCTTAACGAAACGATTTCCAACTGACGGCAATAAGCCCTGCATACCACACAAAAATGGTGCGAGAACATTATCTGTTAACCCTTCTTAAACTAAGTGACAAATGTTCCGAAATACATCTGCTTCAGTACGGTGAATGACCTTGGAGCAAAGAATATAGTATGGGGCATGATGAAAACGAACAAGGCAACTGTTTAGCAAAACAAGAAGTTATCTCAGTATTCAATACTTCAAGACCTTTTTGTGTCCTAAAAAAAGCACATACAAGGGTAGACACAGCACTGGGAAAAATAAATTCAATAGGGATTTGTTTGAATGTTCGGGAGGGAGTCAGCTAAACGGGTTATCTGTCCATCAAAATAGACGTCTGACAAATTTCTTAACTTAAGAAGAGGGGATATTCGAACTCTCATTGAGTATTTAACTGGACAAGAATATAATTTTCCCAGCAACCAATTAACTGCGACCAGAGAGAGGATATCATCGTCAATTCATGGGAAAAGGCACCCACACTACAACCTTTTTTACGAAGGCCTCCTTTAACGACTTCTCAATCTTGTGACGGCTGGTCTCGACCGACCTACCTGTGGTGTATGCCTGTTGATCGCTTGAAATGCAATCATGGAGTTTTCTATTCCCTATCTGCAGATGAATCAATCTCTATAGGGGTTTGAGCGAAAGCGAAGAGAGACTGATTAACCTGAAATCCTTCAAAGAGATGTGCACCTTTTCCTTTCTTCGATACAAACGACACTTCCAAACGCTGCACTTTCAACACGCAACTAGCGTAGATAGGAACCAGACATCGGCACGACACCTCTAAAGCCTTTTACAACTAAATGGCTAGAAAAAGTTGATTTATCAACCGGTATTGAAGGAGCTTTCAATAATGTTCGGAAGGAATAATAAAAAAGGACACTTTCTGAGCACGGTATTCAGCGTCTTATAGCCTAGGCACATGATTTGTGAGAATGAGAGCCACCAAGGGGGTGTACTATCCCCACTCCTCTGGTTTTTGGTTGTGCACGAAATTCTGGCGATGCTTAAAGCTAAAATAATAATGTGGAGGACAGAGTAGGAAGAGGTCAAGCCGCATAATAACCGACTGCCACCGTACATCACCTATGGTATGCACACAAAAGGCATTAGACCGATTGTAGTTCATGGCGCTTTAGTTTGGTGGAAAGCTCCAGATACGGGGAATAATAGGAAAGTAATCAGGAAAGTGCAAAGAGTCGTAAGCTTCTGGATATTTGATATTTCATCTGCAACTGAATGGATAATAAATCTGCGATGAGAATGTAATTTTTTATGAGAATAAATTCTCATTGTTATTTACACGATTCTCGGGAACAAAATCAGTCTCATGAAACCATTCTCATGAAAAGGTGTATCTTCACTTTAAATTTTGCTTCTTTAAATTCCCAAGATAATAAAAGGTAAATGGTGCGGGTTATATTAAAAAGAAGATCCTTAAATATCGATAGAGTTCGATCGAAAAAATACACGATTCCTACACACGGTCTATAAATAAATTATTGCAGGAAGCTGGGTCGACAATGCGAGTCTTGACAATAAAAAAAATTCTACAAATCGATCTTTTGACCCCTGGATGTCAACTCAAATAAACTCAGATGGTTATCGCTTATACTAACCATTACAGATCTTCGTGAACCAGCTAATCGAAATAACAAACAACTCTTTCCAATTGATTTTTCAAAATTTCGTAAGATTTCCTTTTTCACCCATGGACTGTTGACACTTCCACGGTTGTCAATATTGACCTCAAGTGTTAGTATTTAGCATACTTTTATAATTGTAGCAGTCTATCCATCCAACCAGTCAGCAAATCAGCTTTAATTAAACACTCTTTTCTAAGAATAGAATTTCTGGTATTCACCAACGTTACAACAATGCAGCAGAGAAGCGCAAAGCAGCAAAAGTTGTAGCGCTAGTATGCAATACCTGTGGCCTCTGCTGCTGCTGCCATTGACCAGGCAATGGGTTGTGGAGCAACGTTAAACTGTTAGATAAGAATGCAATTAACGGTACTTGAATAGACAGTATTGAATAATAATAAAGTTGACTTGGTAATGGAACAAATATGGTGGTCACTACTAAGCAAACAATAAACCGACAGCATAAACGGGTCGCTCAAATTCGATAACAGTAAGCAGATAGAAACAACTAAGCAGCAACAAATAATAAAAAACCACTATGTTGTCTGCATTCAAGCAATAGCTGTTGAGAGCAATTCAAGGTGCAGCAACTATTGTTTGTCGTAGCTATTAAAATGTAGAAGAGGATAGTAAATGAATATACAAAAGCATAAGCATGCCATAAAATCAAGACAGTGCCGAGTGGAGTGTGGCAAAAATGTGTGTAGGTAAGACGCCACAGAGGTGAGCGGCTAAGAAGAGCAGTCACTGAAAATAAGCACTGCATAAGAAACGAAAATTAAAAAAAAATTGCAATCAGTTCAAATATTGTATGTAGCAGAAAATGTGTCTCAGCAACATACATTTTGTTGCACAACATGTTGCGCTGCAGTTGCCGTTCATTCGCAGTAGGCAGCAGCAGCGCAGCACCCAAGCAGTCACTGACAATGAAATCGCTGAAATGCGCACGTTTTACTCGAATTTTCCAACAATTTATTTTCCTATACACCTATTGTTGTTTTTGCGATTGCTAGTCGAAGTGTGTAGCTTCAGCAGGAGACAGCAAGTTAATTTAATAACAGTGCGGCGCAGCTGTGGCGGCAAACCACTTTTGCAGCAGCAATAACCAGATAATAGAAAAAAGAAGAATGGCAAACGCATTCGATATGCTACCTATGCTACATCTTTCACGGCTTGCACAGCTTAATTGCGCACTTTGTGGTACAGTGGAGCTCTGGTAGGCTATATTAATATTAATTTAGAAAAAGGAAAAGTCGATTAAAAAATACATATTCGAAGGAAAACAATTACTTGGGTTTTTGAGGTACGTATTTTTTCAAATCAGTAGAGCCCCGAGAGCCTCAGTCAGTCTTAAACCTCCCTCTAATGTAATATATACATTAGACCTTACCAGAAAAAAGAAGTTCGCCGTGCACCTTCGAATCGAAAGTATTTTTGCAAGGCAATTTCCAAAAACTCTTTTTTTTCCCGTTTTACATTTGACGTCATATCTTCAGCATTTACAGTCGAATATTAAAGTATGATGTGTCGATGTTCTTTACGCGAGGAGAAAATTTGTTTGTTCCAAAGTTCATTGACCCCAAGTAACGCGTTCTAGTACTTACCCACCAGATCTCAGTTCTTCGCACCTTAACCTACCACTCTAATGCAAATCAAATCATTTAACTTTTGCTAAGAAAATATTGCGACTATTCCCGTAGAACTACAGTACTTTAGACTCAGGGGTGTACGTCGAATGATTTTTTTTGGCTTGTAAGGTAATAAAGTCCAATGTACATATTCATTTTGCATGTAAAAGATATCAAAAAAGTATATATTAGGAAGGAGATGTCAGGAAATTTGAGAAAACCCCCAGGAATACAATCTGGGTTAGATTGAAAAATTTACTTGGTATTAACTTGCCGAAGTTAGAGCATAGAAACAGTAGTTTGGGCTGCATAAAGTTAGAATTTCAAGTTAACAAGCTAAAAAATCTTATGACCGACGACTACGACTATAGCTGTCGGATAACTAAGTACTAGTCTAATAAAAACAGTAGGAAAAGATACAGTAAGAATAAAAGACAAAATAGCAGTAGGATGCATTTTGAAACGAATTTCCGGCATCTCTTGTCAAATTTGGTTTTGGCGGTTTCTTCGTTGCATCATCTCCAGTGTCATTTTCATACTGAATAGTTCGTCGTGTTTTTAAGAAACTTCTCACAAAGCTCTAGCAAGAGTAAATATAAAAACTAAATTAGCTCATAGGCCTTGAAACGAAGTCTACATATATACATAAGAGTACTCGCTCTGAATAGCACTTACTTTTCCGAATTAACGTAGGACTGGAGCAATAACAAACTGAGATCATACCTCCTCCGTCGACGATCAGTTCGATGGGCATTGGATTCATTGGACAGGTTCAAAGCCCCTCGAGTAGATGGGATCCGACCAGTGTTGCTAAAAGGAGGACGGCGGAAGCTTTTGCTGTACCAACTGATGGCAAATTTTTGTTTTGGTCCACACCTTCTGCGCCTTCCGGATCATGTACAGGTCAAGCTTCCGCACTTCATTCATTCCGACAAAGCGCCTTTTTTGGCAAGCCTTTTGGCCTCCTCATTGCCCGTGGTACGGGTGTGCACGGGACCCAGTACAGATGTACATCTTTGCCTGTCCTGCACTCTACCTCACTTCCAGAGGAAATGTTGTGTGTTGTTTATCGTAGCCATAGAAAATATGCACACAAGTACATACATGCCTATAGTGTCGGACATATCATTTTGAACCACTTTTATTTATTTATTAATTTTTAATAATTTTCAATTAAATTACAGTCCATTCCTTAACAAAAGGCGTATAAACCCAAGTTTAAAACTTTGCAGAAAACCAAAAAAAAATTCCACAAATTTTGATCCAAATTTGAAACTTTTTTCTTAGAAGTGTTAAATTTTTTTCGAGTATACAGTGTAATAGCCCTTTTAATTTTAGTATAATGTGCAAGTTTTAAAAGTGTAAGAATTACCGTTGATTTTTTTAGAATTTTTTTGTTGCATTTGCTTCCATATAATGAATAAACACCTTCGGCAAAAAAAATCTAAAATATCAACCGTAATTCCTACAAACTTGAAACTTGCACATAATTGTACTAAATTTGAAAGGGCTACAAAACTGCGCACTCTAAAAAATTCTAACAAAAACAAATTTTCTACAGAGTTTTAAACTTTTGCTTATCTGGGGTTTGTTAAGGAATGAATTGTATTTTAATTGAAAATTCTTAAAAATTAATAAATAAACATAAGTGGGAAGCAATATCGTTTTAAATTTGGTCCAAAATGATATGTCTCACACTGTACATACCCATGTATGTGCTCACTTTTCGCTACTAAAAATTTTCAAAACTGAGTTTCTTTAAAAAAAAAAAAAAATTGTCCATAATTTAAGAAACAATCTAGCAAGTGTCATACCATTTTGGAATCCTTATTAAATGCGCCAAGTTTAAAAGTTACTTGTCAAACTAGTTCACCTACTTTTTTTCAGTACAGTCAGTTAAAATTGGACGAAGTATTCAATTTTTTTTTGGGAAAAAAGTGTCATTTTCTTCCGAGCTAGAGCAGTTGGCTTTAAATTTTAGACGACAATTTGCAGAAGCATTACTCAGAATTACATAGTAAAAATGAAATTGAGAATAAGTAGAAATCTGTAGTAACGGGAATTAAAAAACCATCACAGGGTGTTGACTTTTTCGTTTTTGTTTGAACCAAAATTTACAACAAATCAAGTCAGTTTTTGGCGTAAATTGTAGCTGTTGGGCGCCCTTAAAAAGCTGGAATTATGGGTTGACACAATCCCAAATGGCCGATTCAATATGGCGGTGAAAAATTTAATATGGTAGCCAAATTTTTGAAAATCAACCGATTCGCACCAAGTTTGATCTACGAGGGGTCACGAATCTGAGGTCAGATTTGAAAAATTCAAAATGGTGGATCCAATATGGCGAACACGAATCTGAGGTCAGATTTGTAAATATTGTTAAATGGTGGTTTTTGGGGTCGTCAATTACGAATCTGAAGTTCGATTTTCAAAATCTAATATAGTGGACCCAATGCAGTGTGCATTATTTTATTGTGTATCCGCCATATTGGGCCCTTTAACTTGATTCAAAATAATGTGATCTCATCTTTCTAATCATCATCCCCAAAATCTCCGTATAACAAATTTGGTGCAAATTGATGGATTTTCTAAAATTTCGGACGCAATATTTGATCCACCATCTTGAATTTGGCAAACCTAACCTCGGATTAGTGTTCAGCAACCCCAAAAACCCCTGATACCTATTTTCTCGTAAATATAGTATATCAACCTCGACCTTCAGTTTGTCAAAATTTTTAAATTCTTATCACAGAATCAGTAACTGCAAAAACCTCCCTACATAAACATTGGTGTCAATCGGTTGATTTTCGAGAACATCGCCACCTATTGGATTAGCTATCTTAGATCCGCCATATTAAATTTGGAATTTTTTAAATTTTACTTCAGATTCGTAATCGGCGACCCCGAAAAACTCCCGCATAACAAATTTGGTGCGAATCGGTGGATTTTCAAAAATTCGGCTATCATATTAAAATTTTCACCGCCATATTGAATCGGCCATGTGGGATTATCTTCTTCTTCTTGTTTGGCGCTGAAACCGCTTAAGCGATTTTGGCCGAGTCCAACAAAGCACGCCAGTTATTTCGCTCCTGTGCCAACTGACGCCAATTGGAAATGCCAAGTGAAGCCAAGTCCTTCTCCACCTGGTCTTTCCAACGCAGAGGAGGCCTTCCTCTTCCCCTGCTACCACCAGCGGGTTTCGAGTCGAATATTTTCAGTGCTGGAGCGCCTGTGTCCATTCGAACGACATGACCAAGCCAGCGGAGCCGCTGTACTTTAATTCGCTGCACAATGTCCATGTCGTTGTAAAGCTCGTACAGCTCATCGTTCCATCGCATGCGATACTCGCCGTTGCCAACTCGTAAA
>JAPVRG010240686.1:0-10729 GCA_029783565.1 Rhagoletis cerasi
CTTTATATAAGTTTATGTTATTTGCTGAAATTTATGTGATTGAAACTTAAGTATGTACCTTTTTTGCTTTTTTATCAATAAGAATACTACATTTTTAAAAAGTCATTGCTTGTTTATTACTTGGGCCCTTGAAAATGTCCGGTTCGGCTCCGGTTCGGCTTCGGCCGAAATTGGCCGAAGTTCGGTTCGGTTCGGTTCGGCCTTAAAAATCGAGGTTCGGTCGTTCTCTACAAAAAACAGTTCGAGCACACTTTCGATAACATCTCAAATTTTTCTTATGCAACTTTTTTTCGCTTTCGGAAAACTCTATAGTTGTTTTCAACTAGTTTTTATTAATTCATTAACAGGAAAAGGAGAATCGATTTACTTCAAAATGTCTACTTTCTCTGCGTTTTACAATCAAAACTACTAAATCACATCAGATGAAAATTACTACCTCCTAAGAATTTTGAAATATAATTTCCAGTTTTTCCTCACTGTGCGCTCCACGGTTTAAGAAATAGGAACGAAGAAACTTAGACCTTTCGAATGGTGCATATGTATATATTTTTTTCAATTTGGCGATGTTTTTATGCACTATTTCATAAAGGAAGCATAATAGTTATGAATCGATTAAAAAATTATGTTTCACAATGAGTAAAATGAATGTTTATTTTCAAAAATCGGTTACAAACTGACCGAGTTAATTAACCTAAGTTAATAAAGTTACAGGCTTTTAAGAGCGCAAAGGTACCAAAACCGGTTTATTAACCGTAAGTCAAGATTTCAGGGGTGCTTGGTAAACTTCATATTTCGATAATATCATTCCCCAGGTATTTTGGAGTGTCGCCTACCTGTCAGGTGTCCGGTTTTTTTACACAACCCCTGTTCATCCCCTTGAAACGTGTACGGTTTTTTGGCCCTCTGGTTTCAGTTGAATGCAACAGGTGCCTGGTGTAAACGGTCTTTCAATTAAACGCTTTCCACAAAATATATCTTAAATATTCTTCAAAGGAGGCCATTGATATCCCCACCGTGACCTATCTTGGAAGGATGTGGGCGGTCGTACCTTTTCTGGATAATTCGTCACATTTCCAATTCCTCTTAAAATCCAGGTGTGCAGGTACGTATATGAGTTAAATTCTATAATGAAGAGCTATCGCGTTCAGAGATTATGCCATTAAGTGGTGGACTTAGCGTGCTAACGCAAGTGGCGAAGGGTTGCTTATTCAAGTCTGCGCTTCTTTTTATCCTAATGCTTGTTCTCTAGAGACTACTTAATCTCATCCTTCATTTAGTTATTTAAAAAGTAAACTCGTATAGCCTTCAGAGCTGCATGAACATCTGGCATTTCTTCGCAATCCATAAATACGTATTTTAGTATAATCTCGGCTCCAGCATCACTTGGCATACAAACATTGTCCTGTTAACTACAGCCACCACGAAAAAAGAAAGCCAAAATCGATCCCGCCGTTCTCAAGTGATGATGTTACATACATATGTTTGGCAAATGATTTTTATTTATAAAATTTAATACAAAGAAAGATTCTGTGAAAAAAACAACCAATCAGATATTTCCTACCAAACTTCTATAAATAAATGCATAAGCCTTTTAAGGATAACTAATTTTCTGTCCCATTTCGAACTACTTTTGCTTTATAAGCGAGTAAATTCTATAAAATTATATACCTACAACTAGGGTTACATGTTCTGGTATCTCAAGGGTGTACTCATACTAATTTGGTTTAGTTCCGATCAGTGGATCATGAAGAAATTAACAGTTCCCTACATTTTTATATGATAATTGAATTCCGTTTTATTTTTGCATAAAAATTACTTGTTTGGTGTTATACTTCTTTGGACTTTTTCCAGTCTTTAATTTTTTACCTTGTATTTTGCCATTCATTTGCAGCTTTTTAGGTACTTCTAACCAAGACATGCAATTAATCAAATGAAAGTAAAATTCTCTTACATTGCAGTTAGACGTTCAAGATTTTGCGTTCAAGTTAATCACACAACTTTTTAGTCGATTTTATTTTCAAGATGCCGTTGTCAATGAAACAACGTAAAATTCTCGACTCATTAAAAATTCGACAAGAAATAAATAATTTAATGAAATTAAAAAACGGAAGGTTAGACAACGGTGGTACAACGAATAAAGGATGCGTTGAGAAAGGCCATCTCATTATGCCAAAACAAGGTTGGGGTATCCAGATTTTTCGTTATTTAGGCTTTTCCCATAGACTATTTTTTCCTGACATCTCCACCAGTCATTTTCATGTTGACAGAAATCGATTCATAAGCCCTTATTTTTTAGTCATTTCTAGGATTTTAATAGCTCAATGAAGCCAAAAAAAATTAACTTTTCTATTAATTTTAGTCGTCGTTAAATATTGGCAGAATCTTTATAATATTAATAACATAATTTTGATTGTAAAAACTATTAACAGCTGTTTAACTTGACCGTAAAGTTTACCCATGTCTTGCATGGAAAAATTGATATCAAACCGATGGTCAATTATAAAAGTGCGAGTGTGTTAGTAGAAAAGTGTGAGTGTGTTGCAGCTTGAAAGCTAAATCTTAAACGTGTAACGTCAAAGTTAAGGATAAAACAAGTCATTAACGGTCTTCTTTTTAAAAACAAACTTTTAAGATAATTTTAAGTCTCTATAATTTAAGTTTTTAAAGTTAAATTATAGAGACCCTAGCACCAGTTAATGGCTAAATTGTTTGTGAAGTTATTTCTTTCCATTTAAGTAATATATATACGTTCTCAAATGAACCAAATCGGATCATAAATATGGGGTTTCCAAATATCCCGACGCCTGTACCACCTATCCGCAAAACTTTTTGTGGAATTATCCCATCTCTTATAAGAAATACATATTGTAAATATAAGCTAAGTCGGACCATTGATGCAAATTTTCGAAATTTTTCGACCCCCGCGCCACTAAACGGCGCAATTTTTTCTGGAGGTATTTCCTTCTATGTAAATTTAGTAGCGGCTCGGTAATCCCGACACTCGATAATCCGGACACTTTCATTAAATGTTTCCCTCAGTAGACCGGAAATCAATTTTTGCGATATGTAAACGTTACAATTCAAATGTTGCAAGACTAAGAACTTGAAAAAGTCCAGGCAGCTTACAGTTATGTGGGTCTGGCTGGCGCACAGTAGGAAATTTTCGACTACTTCTGCTCAAAAAAGGCCAGAAGAGTACATTTTTTACCGAAATGAATATTTTTTTTTAAATACTTGGAACGCATTTTAGAATAGATTGTCTGGGCCCGAATTGAAAAAAAAGTTATGATTTATATCAACATATGGTGAAATTCGGAAAAAAAATAAACCATCCAACTAAAAGTAGTATTTTTCTTGGTTCAAATTTAATATTTTAAGGGTGGTAAAAACATTTTAAGGTGGTTGATTTCGATTCTGATGATAGAATCGTGAAATCTAAAATGGCCGATCTAATATGGCAGAATCAATATGACACATGCTATCCAAAACTCATGAAAGAAAGATAGTATGCTTTGTTTTTCAGTTTGATTTTGGGGTTGAAGTGGCACAACATTCATAAAAAGAAAAACTTTTTGGCCATCGACAAAAAAAAACGAAATGATTGATGAGTTAAAGAAAAGCACGTCTATGCGTCTATGAGACAGATTATCTAAAAATATGGAGTTGGGAAACCGACAATAAGTGACATTCCAACACAAAAGAAATTTCATAGGCAAGAGTAACATTATAGAGAAATCCTTAGTTGTGCAAACTAATATGCATACTTGTAGTTTTTTGTACAAATGGAGCGTGGACTTGATATTAAGAAAACCACGAAGCCCGCAGAGTATGAATATATGAAAAGTCCACTCTTTAGTTGGTTTTTGCAGAAAAGACAGCAAAACGTTGCTATCTCAAGTACGTCTTGGTAATCCGGACGATTCGATAGTCCGGCCTATACCTTGGCACTAATCGTCCGGATTACCGAGCCGCTACTGCAATATACATTCCAAATATGAACCATATCGGCCGATAAATACGGGGTTTTCAAATATCTCGACACCTGAGCCACCTATCGGATTAATTTATCTGTCATATTGCATTGTTATCGAGCTCTGAGGTAGGTTTGAAGTTTCAAGCCACTGGCTCATCGGGAAGCTGGTTATTATTAATTGATTGCAAGGTTTGATTACACACAGGTGAAAGTCAGTAAAAGGTTTTAATTTCCGTACTAAATATCGATTTCAAAAAATTGGGTTAGTAAATCGAAACCAGTTTTCATATCCCTATGCTCGCTTAATAATTTTGTGTTTACAAGTGCGCGCGTTGGACGGAGCAGAAACTTTTGTTTACAATAAGCAAAAACAGAAACTGGCAAAGTTATCCTTACTTACATGGTTATAGAAAAAAAAATAAGGAATATGTTAAACTACTTATAAGGCTTAAATTTAAAAAAATGCAGTGGCATTGGTCATACGTTGACATTTCTTAAGTGTTTAATTTTCATGGTGAATGTGGAATTCTTTTGTGTTATTAAATAATTTTTGTTTACATTGATTGTTGCTTGGTAAAATTCTTAGGATTTTTATGCATATTTGTGTAAACCTATTAGTTGAAAACGATCTCAAATATGTGATTATAGATTTATTCATCGTTATTTTTCGTCAATAAGAATGCATCAAATACATAAAAAATTCAAAAGAAATGTACTTATTTTTTTTTAGCAATGTACTGCTTTTTTATAATGGAAAACTGAAATGTACTGCCATCGCCATTCCATAATCTGATAACCCTACCTACAACATAGTCATTAGCGCACACAAGTGGTGGGTTTTGGGGTTCAAGCAAGGTCGTATGAGGGTTAAGCAAAAAACACAACCGACTTCACGTTCCCACGGCAGTCGGGTCTACGTAACCGGAACGACCCAGATTCATATCTGGCCAAGGACTGTCACTCCCGCATCATTCCCAACATCTCTTTGGGGAATTTGTATGCGGTTACAAAAACAACAACAACCGACTTCAATTATAATATAAGAATTTAGGAGTATCGTTAATTTCTTATAAATGTTTGAATAATTTGTTAATTTTATGTAAAGAAACTGCAATTTATGAAACTTTAAAAAGTGTATCTATTTATTTATTACACACTGTACATAAAACTTGCATAAACGTATTTTAAAGAGCGTATTATCTGAATTTTTAGTATTTTCTGCTGATATATCTTAAGAAGTATACAACACACAACTCCCCCTCCCCCCAATTACATTCCTGGGTGCGCCACTGTACATAGTTATGTACATATGCACATAAATTGCATAAAAAACTGTACGAGTAGCTATGGAAATTTGCACTTACATATTAATAGAAGAGCGTAGGTGTTTGCCATCGTAGGCTAGCGTGTTATATTTAGATGTAACTTAAGATGAACTTTTGACCTTTAGACCTAAAACAAACTTCGGACTTTTCTTTAGACTCCCATTGGTCACAAACACAAATGCTCCTCATAGAGGCAGCAATATAGTCAGCTTATTAGGACCATATATTCAAATTTATGTATGTATGTTTAAATGTGCACATATTTTTTATAATGCCCTTAGTGGTATGTGTAGGCCAGTCATAGGTGTTTTCGTAATAAAACTTTTGAAATCGATTACCTAAGTGCAGTGTACCTATTAAAACGTTTGGCCCTGTTACAAAAGCATGCGGTTCTTGCTATTTAAACGAAGCGAAGGTCAAATTGGCTGACCATGAAAAACATTTTCACGCGGGCTAAGGTTTCTACTTATTTACTGAACTGAGTAAACCCTAAAATATTCATAGCTAGCCAATACCCGTTTGCTTTGCGGCACCTTAAAACACCTTTCGAACTGTAAAACAATCATTTAATTCGGTTAAGAAACATGAGAGAAAATGGTTCCTAAACACTTGCCTATTTATATATATGGGATATTCACAAAATATCGTAAGCGTAGAAATGTCTTAAAGTAAAATTTTGTAATGCGAAATAAGGGTGGAAATGGTTTTACAGTAACTACACAAAATGTTTATAAACTGATAGAAAATATATAGTTAGCTCTTAATATACCCTACGAACCCCCTAAAACCATTTTAACCGTTATTTTAACCCTTTAAGGACCGATGTTACCTATAAGCAATATTGGCAGTTTGGTTTATAAATCTTGTTTGAAATATCTTGTCTAACGGTGTGCATTAAATGATACCTCAGAATGTTGTGAAGACAAAAAGATGGACTTCATGCCAAAATTATTAGACCAATTAGTTTTTAGCAGAGACCGTAACGGTTATGATCTTTATAATAAAAGCCATAATTTAACCGTTCAAATTTGATTGCTATTTTTTCGATCAAAATATAATCGTTATTTTTGATTTTTATTTTTTCGATAATAAAATATTTAAATCGGTCATAAAAAAGCAGTCTCCGTTATAGGGGTCAAAAATGAAATAACGATTATTTTTTTATCGAAAAAATAAAAATCAAACAATAATAACTATCGAAAAATATATTTAACGATTATTTTCGGTCCCTGGTTTTTGGTGTTTTTGACTACTTGTGAGCAGCATAGCAACATAACAACATTAAAAAAATACATAATAAATTATATTTTTTTAACGAAAGAGTTTAGGTTATAAAATTTAACAAAGATGAAAATATCAAATCTTGAAAAATGTTTTTGGTTTTTGTTAGAAAGCTTTGTAAACATTTATAAGCAACATTTCACAACGGTCAAACCAAAAATCATAGACGCTCGAATTTTCTTCTTCTTCTTCTTCTTCTTCTTCTTTATTGGCGCTGTAACCGCTTAAGCGATTTTGGCCGAGTCCAAGCAGCACGCCAGTCATTTCTCTTCTGTGCGAACTGACGACAATTGGAAATGCCCGAATTTTAGCCAACAGTAATAAGCCGTCAAAAAAGTTTTAGTCCCACCCAACTTAATTCGGTCTTCAAAGGGTTAAACTGAAAAATTTTACGACTTTAAGACATTACGGCGCTTGCGACGTCTTGCGCATCATAATTTACTTTTTAAGAATGATCGAAAGAAATAAGAATCCAAAATAATGATTACTTTTTCATCGGCAAAATAAAAACCACAAATTAACGATTAAATTTGACCGAAAAATAAAAATCAAAAAATAAGGATTTTGCAATGATCTAAAAAAGATCATGGTATTTAACGGTTATTTTAAAATAAGAAAAGTCGATGCAGCTATACATTTTCGCTGAAAATTATGTACAGAAATAGTTTTAATTTTTTTTTTTGCCATGCATTTTTAATGTCCTTGTAAAAAATTAGAGCGTTTTCCCGAAGGCTTGTGCCAATGACCACCACATGGCACCAGGCTTTTACAAATTCAAACAGAAAGGCTTAATGCACACTTACTTACACACCTACTTAATTTACGTCGCACAGTGCTTCCCTTCCATATGAAATATAGGCAAACATTGAATTACGGACAGATTTTAATGAAAATATATTTCGTGCAATAAAGTTATACTTTCTAAAAAGGTTATAAAGTGTTGCTCAAATTATTTAGAAAATGAAATTAATTAGATATAACAATGTATCGTATCAATCGAAATAGTTTTGAAAAGGCTTTATTTTTAAACTACACGTAGAAGGGTTGCCACCTGTTTCAAATTCAACTGAAATATGTTTAACAATTTGGGTTCCCGAAGAAAGAAACAAAAAAATAAAAAGGAGACAATCCTACCTCCTAGGTGTAGTTAAGAAATAAACCCTTTTCAAACCCATTTCTATTGATAGCCATATTTTAGTAATTCATTTAACTTATTAAATAATTTGATTCACTGCACATCGTCCTGATGGCTTTAACAAAAAAAGTGTGAAAAGTAGTAGATTTTATTTTTCAAAAGACAAAACACCATACTTTTGATTTATGGAATATAACAAGAAACGTGATTTTACATGATACTTAGATTTACGCCTTTAAACTTTAGTTTTATTTTTATTTTCAACAACATAAATTTGCATTTAAAATAAAGCGAGTCTAAACTACTAAGCTAAACATTTTTTAACAAGTTAGATTTTTTGCAGTTGTTTTAAGCAATTGTAAATGGAAAAATGGAAAACGTAAATTAATATCTCATAAGTTGTATTTCTGACAATTATTGCCATATAAGGGCTAAAACTGATGTGGCTTTGACTAACATATTTGGTTTGGAATGCGTCAACTTCAAAAGTAGTTTTTGCTGCGTATTATTGATGATGGATAAATTACCTTTAGAACAATACCAAATACGCCTATATTTGGGACAACAAATTTTTTTGATTTTTGTCCGCTCAGAATGCACTGTGCGTCGAAGGTATAATAATTGTCTTATCCCAAAAGGGAAATTTTTTCTATAATATTTACAATTCATTTGTCTGTCGTCACGATTCGCTTGCGCTGCTGACTGTTTATAGTTGTTTTTCGTATAGATCTCATTTCCTTAAAAAATATGAGTTTGATAAGTAAAAATATGTACATACGTACATACATCCATATGTACCTTTGCACAAAATAAAATACATATTGTTATGCACGGCTTAGCTCGAAATTTAATATACATACATAAAAGAACTTTTGGTCATAAAATTATGCTTTTTATTTGTCATTCTATGTTTCTGTCGATGCGGGTATTTATTTATTCGCTTTGACTTTCTTTGTCTTGCTAGCAGACATACTTACGACAGCTACAATAGAAATTACTCAAGCGAAGAAGCTACTACATGCCACTTATCAAATATGAAATTATTGCGACAGATAAAAAATTTAAGTAGCTGAAAAATGTGCAAAGTGAAAATGGTGACAATGTAATGTTTTATTTAGAAAGTCATTCGGGGCAAAATGCGCGACTATCGGCGGGTGCGTCGAAAGTTCGATAATATATTTGAAAATTGATGATTTATTAAACCTCTTGGTATTCCATTATATTGGAATTTTTGGAGCAGTCAAAGCAAAAAGTTGGTTTAAAGTATATAATAGTCGCAATATTATCTAGTCACAAAAGATTGCAAACTTAAAGCAGTATGTATCGGCAGTCTACACCACTGTTGCTATACACAAAAATACTTCCCAGTAGGCAAAAGAAGGGCCTGACACCACTTCTAGAAACACTTCTAGTACTTCCATTGGCAGACAGGAGTCCTTCTGCTTCTCATTCTTTTTTGTATGAGATGTCCCACTTGTCAAGGCCTTACTTTTCCTTTATGTGGGTAGAGCTTCCATGTGGCCTTCCATAAGCCCTTCCATATTCCAATTTTTTTTCGTTGGAGTACGATTACGTTCTTGCACAGATGCTTTTTCAGATTTCGGAAACACAAAAAAAATATTTTATCAGTTTATAACCACGTTTCCTCGGACGGAATTCGAACTCGCACCCTCCTGGAAGCTAACAAATAGTAGCAAACATCTCTGCGCACTGAGCTACAGCCACGCATGTGAATATGTGATCAAATGTTCACTTTGAATCAAGGCCAGACCAAGCGATTGGGACAGGGTGGCGTTCTTTAAAATTTTTGTATTGAATTGCAAGACTTCATCACCCTGTAACTGCCAAACTGTACTTTTCGTATATTTCTAGACCGGTTCTTTCGGGACTGGTCGGAGGTTAACCTTTTCTGATGCGACCAAATGTCCCATTCCAACCGGTAAAATTTTAACCGGTGAAGGACTTGTCCTTTTCGGAAAATTGGCCGCCTTGTTGCCGCAGGGGATGAACGCAAAATTTTAATCCAGCATACCATATTACATTCACACTTAATTCATTGCTATGCATAGCAAACAGCTGGGGTAATAACATTAAATAGATAGCATAAAAGAATAATACTGTGTGTGATATGTCATATGTGACAATGTGTCATGTACGCAAAAGCATATTTTTTATTATTTTCACTGCCATTCACATGCCAATTCATTCAAGCTATCCGAGACATTTGAAATCCACTTAAAAATGTATTGGTTTTCTCACCAGAGCTTACCAAAAAATTTCCACTCAATATTGGAATTAATTTTTAATTTTCTATTAAGTAGGAGATATGAACTATAATAAGTTAATAGGAAAAAAATGGTAAGACTTTTAACAACATACTTTGGAGCGCAATTAAATAAGTCACGACAGCTCTCCCGATAGACTAGTAGTCCCCGATAGACTAGTAGTCCCTGCTAGCTGCTTCCTAATGTGGCGAGTTCGAAACTAGAGAACAGTTAACAGCGCCACTCCACTGAAGAGAGTCTTCTGTGCGCTCTTAGAGGTTATAACCAGGGTTCGGAATATTCACTCACCTTCGTACGCGAACGCGAACGAGAACGTATCAAATATTCTCTATTGATTCTCGTTCGCGAATGTGAAGCATAAAACAAATCCATAATGTTCGCATCCGCGTATGCTAGGTAGATAAAATTTCCGCTGTTGTTCTTACGCGTATGTATTGGTGGACCAAACAGCGTGCGTTCATATATGTAGCTATAAGCTGCATCGATACGTCCGCGAACGTTCTCTGCTGTCGTTCGCCTCCATAAATGAATGCAAGTGCTGCGTCAAATATTCGCGGAAAGTTGGTGTGGCTATGGATACTATTCTATGCGAAGGCATTTTTGTTAATGGCATCAGATTTGCACCGTTCATTCGATTTTCAAAAATGAGGTGTCAAATGAAAGGGCTTGGCCTCTAGATATGCAAAATGGTTTTAGTTTTTTGAATATTTTTAAAAATTTCGTATGAAAG
>JAPVRG010240721.1:0-15943 GCA_029783565.1 Rhagoletis cerasi
ATACAAATGTTTGTCCGCGTACGGACACATGCAGATGTACGCTATTAGTAAGTATTATTATTATAGTTGCATGCGATAATCGCTGTGGCGATTGGGTGGCGACGCAGTGCGCCTCAGCTTCATTCGGGTCATTGCGTTTTTCGTGCGTGAGGTGTGTCGTTTACTAATGCATTGTTGCTGCGGTTACGCTGCGTGGTTTCGCGCCGTCGCTAAGCCGCAACGATAATGAAGTGCCAAGGTAAACAAATTTTCGAAATTTGTATTTTCGTTTTTTTCACTTCTATGTTATTCTATCCATTCACACAAATGTGAACCATTGAATTGTTGTTTCTACTTCAATCAAAACTCTTCTGAGGCTTTTTTTCATTTTTCTAAAAAAAATTTTTATTGTATTCTGAGCTTTTTTCTTTGGTTTCATATATTTAAATATGTATGTACATATAAATATGTATGTACATATGTATATACATATATGGCACCTGTATTTGTAATGAGAATTTTCGTTTTTAAGTAAATAATCAGCTACTTTTTTCACAAGTCTTCTACGTTGCCCGGTGGAATTCTATTTTATCGTTGTTTATTTATGGAATTCCAAATCTCTTCAAAATCAGAAACTTCGTTCTACAATTACAAATTGTTTGCTTTAGAGCTTTTCGTGCTCACAGTCTAGATTGTAGCACCCAGCAAAGACTGCATCGATCTTTTTTATTAAACACATACTAATTTTAACGTCAAATATATTATATAACAAGTTGTTAATTCAAAGTTCAATTATTGACCGGAAATACGTATGTTTGTAATACTTAAAGCTACGAACTTATTTATATGTATTTATTTAGAAAAACTATTAGACCTTGAAATTCGGTTTTTCTAAACAGCTCATCTAAAAGGCAGCTTACAGAGCAGATGACGACTGAAAATTTAATAATTGTGTACATGATTTTTATGAATGTATGTTGCTACTCATAGGTATTTGACTATCAAAGGGAGCTTTTACTTTGTGTGTATTTATTAAAAACTAGCTGACCTGCCCTGCTGCGCTACACCCTAAAACTTAAAATATTGCGATTGCTGCCCATGCGAAAAACATGGAGTTTCTAAGTTTAATTCACACTCTTGAAGATACTGAACTTGGGCTTTGTTAATCGTCATCGCAAATGCCAATCGCTCGAAATTGAAGGGGGAACGCCTGGCAACTCGAGGGAATTTGGGAATTCAACTGGGTAATTGACAACATCCTCGTCTTTCATGACACTATCAGCAGATTTGTACGATCTCAATTTATTCGGTTCAGAATGATACTGTTAATGGAATTAACATCAATGTTTTTAGCAACCAACAATGCTCGTTCACGTAACCATTTTTGGTCTCTGAAATTAATTTCAATATTGCGGAATACACAATTTATTAGTTCTTGCAACGATTTTGGGAATTTGCAAAAATCAGGAGGAAAAGTGATTCAGTTGGTTGTCCTATCAACCGGCATTTTTCCATTGCCTAAATCTAATAATTGTTTCGAAAATTTATCTGCTGATGGGTTACGTTGTAGCACCACATGCATATTTGCTCTCAATTTTAATAATCGAACATGTTGCCAAGCGTGGAAAATTTCAGGCATGCATTTATCTCGTCAGCGGGTGTTGCACGCGGATTTACGGGCAGAGTTTGGCGAAAGTCCCCGGCAAATAGAACCAATGCTCCTCAAACCAATTACCTATTATCTCGGAAATCTTTTGTGGGCCATAGTACAGTCATCCCACACTATGATTTTACACGTCTGCAAAACTTTTCCCATTGCAGAATTTTTCTTAATATTGCACGTGTTTATTTCGGAAACATTTAAGTTCAGTGGTAGTTTAAGCGCCGAATGCGCCGTTCTACCACCATTCAAAAGTGTTGCTGCTTTACCTGGCCAATGCTATATTTTGTACCTACCGAGCCTTTGCCAAAATCAACGAAATGAAAAAACGTCCTTCCTGTTCCGCCGGGTGCATGTATAAAATACATTCACCAGTTTGATTTCTTATTGCTTCTAATAGACTGTTATACACAGTTTTCTGCTAACATTGCAATAGTGGTAAGTTTGCTTCGAGATATGTTTCCAAATCTCGCGGATCATAACTTCTTTCACGCCGCAAATCCCGGTAATAAGCATTATTTTCTGTTCGAATAGGAGTAATCATACCAACTTGAATGAGCGTCTTGTTATTAATTTCCAAACATTTGTCTTCATGCAAAAAAAAAAAAATTGTGGATCAAATTATTTTCGTACGCCTTATTAATATACGCTCAAAATTTGATTCCAGTGACGCCTGTCAGACCAATTCCATAAAACTATGAATACGGGCCTTAGAGATATCTCGGCTCCAGCGCCACCTATCGTTCCAATTGTTTATATTTATGTGGCTGATGAGTGTTCTGACTTTGAACCCTATCGGGCTGTAAATACGGGTTTTAAAGATATCTCGACTCTAGCACCACCTATCAGAAAAATTTGCAGAGAAAAGTATTTCCAATCATAAGGATAATACATGTTATGAATTTTGATCATTTCGGACTGTAAATATGGGTTTTGGTGATTTCTCGACTTCAGCGCCACCTACCGTAATTTTTTTTGCCCTATGCCGAATAGACACCAGTACGAACATATGTTATGAATTTGAACGCAATCGGTTGAGCTGTTTCCGAGTTTATAAAGGACATACAAAGAGACACACGGCATTTTTATATATAAGATGTATAGAAAGCTTTAAAAAGCTCTGCAAAAGTATTTTGATCCTTACTGATCTAAGTTTTCCGACGCAAGCTTTCTATCACAGCGAGCTTTTGCTTTGTATGCATCCATTAAAAATGTGTAGAAAGCTATGAAAAGCTCTGCAGGTGTACTTAGTATATTTTGACCCTCACTGATCTAAGCTTTTCGACGCCAGCTCTTGAAATTTACTAGAATAAAAAATTTAAATTACAACAAAAAATTAAAGTTTACCATTCTATAGGCAAGTGTGTAGGTATTTTGAGAGATTGGCCTTGCCTTTTACATAGAAGGGCCCAGATTCTAAGATAAGAAGAACAGTAATTAATAAAACTTATTTTTGAAAACAGCTAACCGAGCTTACAGTACTCCAAATGCTTACATCAAATATATTGAGCCAAATAAATGTATTTCTTTATATATTAGTTACGTCTTGCTTAATATCGCATGCGGAACTTTTGTTAGCTTTCTATAAAATTTATATATCGCTTGCATATTGAAAATTGTTTCTTCTCATCACTGTTTTAAATTATAAAAGCTAGACTCTGGCGAACAATTTTAACAAATTTCAGCTCTAGGAAAAATCGGCTATTATAAAAAAATTAAATTAAGGTAGGCTCAAAATTACAATGCCAATATTTTTAAGTGGTTTTTCAAAGAAAGTTAAATAGAACTTTAGTGAAAGCTCTCAAGTGTGTGGAATAATACAACTTTTTTTAAAGGCAGCTGTTGGCTGAAGAGTCGAGTATAACAGCTCCAATTCGTGCCGTTTTAGAACTTCAAATTTTAATTTAATTTGAAAAGAGACAACAAGGATATACATAACGTGTAGTTTGGAAAATAGTTTTAATTCAAAAGTGAAAAATTAGTATACTTAAATTAAATGAAGGCTTCATGGAATTACAAAATACAATATGCCTGTTCATGCAGCAAATAATTTGTAACAATTTTCGAAAACTATCATGTTTTGGTGTTCATGCATCCAAAATACTTGCAAAGTAGGGGAAATTGAGAGAGCAAAGTGACAGTTCACTTAGAGGGGAAGCTGCTAAATTTTACTGGAAAAATTTTAACTTGCAACAACAGCTGATCACATGTTGCTGGGTGCAATTCAAACTAATAAACGAATTGTTTGTGGGGATTTTATAGCTGAAATTGACTAAATAAACCTACCTAAATATATAAAATGATGTGAAATACTGTTTTTATTACTGCGAATGAACAACAAATCAATCAGCTGTTCGAAAAACTTGCAAGTTTTACTGGTTTTGCGTTCACGTAGTTTTTAGGATATTTTTCTCACTGAGAGCGAATTCTCGGAAATTGAGTTGCTGGAGAGTTACTGGCAAGTTACTGGATAATTTTTGCATGAACAGAGCTAATATGAACTGTTTTAGGTTGGCTGTTGATGAAAGTGCTCAAACTTAAGAAATTTAAATTTTAAGTTGACTTTGAGCAACAATTAATTTAAAAATTTGAAGTTTGCAACAGCAGCGTTAACGGGTCACAAGTGAAAGCTCGAAAAGTATTTGAGCTTCTAAGCTAAGTGAAAGCTTCAGGGAATTGGTTTTTCCCTTAGCTGGTCAGTTCACAGGCACACGTGCCAAAGCTTCTAAAAGCTCCCTCTGCACAATTAATAAACGTCTGGCACAAAATAAAAGCTTTCGCTGTCCAACATTGCTCTAGGCATGTGAAAGAAAGCTTAAAGAATAAATTGATTTCCATATAAAGTGCGAAGGACCCAAAAATTTTAGTCATTAGAAAGCGCTCAAAGGAAATACATATGTACATATGTATGAATATTCTATTGTGCTTAAGAAAGAAGCCTTATGTTTCCTGTTCCCTGCGAAGATGGTAAAATTCTAATTTCAGTGGTAATATTTTCAAAACACGAAACTATGAATTATTTTTAAGGCTAAATAGAAAATTTGGTAAAACTGATAACTATTTTCTGACTTTTATTACAAACTTCATAAATTATTTTGCTTTAAAAAGAAATCAAACAACAACAGCAATACAAGCAGTACAAGCAAAAATACATAAAAACACAAAACCGTTGCAAAGTTTATTTTGGAAGCACAAATCGGAGCAAAACAATAAACAAACATCAGCGAAGTAATGCGCTAATGTTGATAGAACCCAAACAAATTTCTGCTGCGGACATGCATAAATCGAGAAGCCGCCAAACTTGGTGGTCATATGCATGCGTGTAAGCCATAAGAAAACATTCCTTTGATTTATGTATGTGTTTATGGAAGGCAAACACAAAAACAAAAACCAACACATATCGACGACCAAATGCATCTCTCCGAAAATTCTGAAGCATCAGCGCGGCGCGGCGTGAGAAAGAACTAATAATAATTTCGGCGAGCTATAAAACCGCAAATTGCGTTATTTCTCATGCCGGCGGCCAGCCGTGGCGCGCCGTCTGCAAGGCGTGTCTGTGAAGATGCTGCCGATGGAGGATTTGTTTGCATTTGCATGTCTGCGGCCAATATTTCTTACCAATTTGCTGATTTCAGCATCACTGCCGCCGTTACATATTTGCCGCCGTTACAGTGTATTGCATGTGCGCGCACTCCGGCCGTTCTTGTTAAGCCGATGCGCGCAGTTATTGTTTTTCTGTAATTTTCTGCTTTTGATTTTCAAATGCGATTGCCGCAATTATCACCCTATCGCGAAATCGATTTCATCGTAATCAACTTATGTGTGTGTGTGTACGTAAGTGTGTGCGCGCGTCGGTTGGTTTACAATTAAAAGTTTTCGAACGCCGCGCGCCAAACGATATGCACTTGCGTAGATGCGTATGTATGTACCTTCAGTACGTTAGCAATCCCAACTAGAGCTCATGCTGGTCGGTACTTGGGTTGGCGGTGTCATCAGCCAGCAGCCGCTCGCCGCCAGCCTCTGGCAGCAAAACAAGCTAAACGGGCAGCCAGCATGCGAACGCGCACTGTTAGCGCTGATTACTGCAAGTGCATTTACCGAGGCGGCTCCAATTGAATGTTGCCAATAAACGCGTGCGTTGAGCGCATGTAAGAGCGAATTAAAATTTAAAATGCATTAATGCCGCATAAATAAAATGCTTTTATGAGGATTTCAACAATTGCGACGGTGGTGATTGCGTTGATGACTGCAGCGGTTGCAACTTGAGTGGCAGTCGTCTGCCGCTTTGAATGCACGCATTTGAGCGTGCAACATTGAAATTGCCGCAAGCGGCACGCAATCGTTGTGCAACTGCCACAAGTTGGTACCACATTGCCATACGCGTGACGATCACGCCATAGCCGCTGTCAATTGATTGAGCGCGCGACTATTTCTACTATGTAAATATATCTTCGCCGTACAGCTCAGCGGGCACGAGCACATGGCTTGGGTTGTTGTCGCTTGCGCTTACCATAATTGCAAAATAATTTGCGTGCGTCAACGTTTTTTATTTCTTCTCAGCACTCGCTGCCGGTTTGGTGAATCATCACGTTTTGTCTGTTAATGCCAATTTTTTCCTAAGCTAGGTATTTCTTTTTTTTTTTTGCTTAACACGTTTGATTCAGCTGTATTGTTGTGTCTCCTCTTTCATGTGGCTGGTTGAAATATGAGCGTCAAAAATTGCGCGCGTGGGCGTTTAAGTGGTTTCTTAAATGAGCGCATCTCGCTGACAGAATTGGAAGTGGTGGGTATTAAGCTATTAAGCGTTGAACCATTGTTTCAGTTTTGGCGCGGCGAAATTGTTGGGAGTGGATAAAATTGTGATTTAATGAAGTCGAAATTTGCCGCGCGCTCGATCTTTTAACCCACGCGGCATAAAAAATTACTTACCTAAGTAAGACTTGTAAAAGTCGTACACATGTATTAAAAAAACAATAGTTTACAAAAAAAAAAAAAAATTAGTATTGCCAGACAGAATGTTAACTAATATATATGACTTACATATATACATCTTTGGAATGGGTAGTTTAATTGTGGATATCCATTGCAGCCCTTACCTGAAAATAGAAAAAAATTATAAAATTATAAGACGCAGAAAACTTAAAAAAAAATATTTAGCCGAGTTTGGCCGAGATTCTCCTCCACTTTGTAGTGTTCGTCCTGCTGTTGTCACAAAAAGGAGAGGGACCTACAGTTTTACACCACCAACTTCACCGAAAGCCTTTTCAAATAGAGAATAAAATAATCCCTAAAAATTTCCAATTTTCAAACATTTTAAATTCATAGTCACTGTTGGAAAGCTATGCGCTTTTGTTTACATTTATGAGCTGTTTGATTTACAGTAATTGTAAATTAACCGGTTTGAGTAAAAAAATAATACAAATGTATAGTGGGGAGCTGATGATGAGAATGAAGTTGGAGCTTCTAGTTTAATGGAGATAGCATAAGCGAGGAGAAAGTTGAGAGATTCGTCTAATCTTTTGGAGTTGGGAGAGCAAATGTATGTATTCCGGTTTTAAGTATTAATTGAGCAATTTACTAATACATCATTTTTTTTTTTAATTTTTAAGTAAAACTATGTTTCCACATACTATACTTGATTCGCTCTCCCATTCGTAATTGGCGCCCCAATTACGAACCGAAACACGTGATTGGTCCATACAAAATTTTGAGAGCGAATCACTTCATTGGTAGGTGATTCAGTTCCAATCACCTCGTGAATCACGAACAAATCGTTGTCTTCTCTAATTTTTATCGGAAATTTGTCGGAGCAAAATAGAATAGAAAAACCCCAAGCAAAGAAAGGGAGGAAATGGAGGGAAAAAATAAAAAAAACCACAATAAACTCTTGAATCCAATTAAGAATGTGCCGTGTAAACGTCGCCGTTCGTAATTGAGGGAGCGAAACACGTGATTCGTTTGTCGTGGAAACGCCATTTTAGTGTAAGAACTGGTAGTAGTTAATATCAGACTTGACCAATCTACAGTTTCCCTGGTTTTGACGAAAGCGTATCAAGTTTTGGAATAGCATGTATGTAAATATTTGATATCCATTGAATACAGCGAAGAGAGAAACGAAAAGCAAAGATGTATTTCTTTGAGAAAAGTATATTTAGCAGAGCTGTATAATGATTGAATCAATATAGTGTTCACTCAACCTTAATTCTTTTCAAAAATGAGATTGTTTAATTGTAGAAAATAAAATCAATTATTAAAATGGTTTAAAATTTTCAATACAAAAAACTGTTGTGTGTTTTTGGATGGCTGAAACACATTCACATAGAGAATGTGAATGGAAAAACAAAACTCAATCATGTATGAATGTGTGTTTATGTGAGTGCAAACACTTTTTATCATTCATTTCTTGTTCTATGAATATTTTTATTTTTCATAAATATTTTTATAAAGCAAATAAATGCTGCAGCTCAATTAAATATTGGTTTGTCTCGCTATTCTGGAGCGCCATGAACCAAATGCAACATTGCAAGTTTCTTCACTACGCGGGTGTCTTTGAACTACTTATATTGAATGATTGGTACTGAATGAATGAGTGCACACACATAAAAGATTGCAGCCGTTTCAATGCTCATTCAGTATTAAATTTTTTTTTGATTCGGCATTGGGGTTTCAATCTTTCGATGAATATGTTGATGTGTGAATTCGTAACTGCTTTGAGTGAATGGAAAATTTACAAATTACAAACCACAATCCTAAGCGAGGAATATGTAATGAAAACTGAATACAAAAAAATTGTTGATTTAAAATTGTAAATGATTTCACAACTACACAGCTCTGATATTTAGGTAGCACTGACGGGACACACGTTAAAATCGTTGCCCCAAAAAAGGAGCTACAGCATTTATATTATAATTGCCAGTGATACTTTAGCTTAAATGCAATGAGTGTTTAGAAAGCAAATTAAATGGAGTTAACTATTTACTTTTTATCCATATATTACCACTTTGTAAACCCGAATGACTTAAACTGAATAACTCATTGAGAGGGGAGACCAGTATGTTTGCATGTATTTATATAAAAAAAAAATATTTATTAAACAAAAAAGTATTGGGTAGGCACTGTGGCCAATGGTACTCAACTATAACCGCCCCTGCATGGTTGTAAGCCATGCAGAGTCCGCAGAAAACTCCAGAAGCATTGTCCGGAGGATGCATAAGACTAGGCCGAGCATACTTTAAACTGCCATTAAATTATAACTTAAGAAAGTTTGATTACATGGCAGTTGAGAAGTGCATGTGCAAAAATTTGATAAATATAATGAAGGAAATTTTTGCACATGCAGCATTACATAGCATGCATTTAGACGCCTGGTGTTAGCAAACGCCCCTTAACATAAACATAGCTGTAAAATGATGAGCGACTAAAAACTATTCACGGTAGCAAATTAAACGATAAATCGACACTTACAATACCATCGTCAATACTACTAATCGACACTCACAATAGGGGTGTTTGTTCGTTGAGAGAGGGCTGCCTCTGCTTTTCATTTTCCCTAACTAGCCAAAGACTAATATTATAGATTGGTGTTTATGCTGCATACTAGGTAGACAAAGTCCTTCTCTTATTAAAATTGGCAGCTCATATTAAGCTTTCTAACAGCACATTGAAGAAGTCACACGAAGGTGAGTCGCTCTGTTTAAACCTCGTTTGGTTTACAACGGCGCGGAGGGATCGCCCCAGATTCAAAATTAACGCCACTCTACACAGCCGTATCCATTTTGCGAGGATAACAAATGTAGACGTTGAGTAAAAGCATATTTTCTTCGTGCCATAAAATCATACCGTATCGTCAATAGGACCTTATATGCAACGTTAAGAAAGATCACGCCGCTATAATAGGCGCAAACAGCAGTTTATATTTTCTTGTGTATTCGACAAAATATACTGAGATACCAATCTTCGAGTATGTGTTCATCAGACAATATTGCGTCTTACAGTTGGTACACCAGCTCCTCGCCGCCGGCTTTGAACTGCTCAGCCGGTATGCAGTCGGCTCCGGGCGCGTTGTTGTTCTTAAGCTTCTTAAAGTGTGTCGCGTAGAACAAGATAGGTGGAACAAATATTTAGAAATACTTTGGGGTTCAATAAGGATGCTGATTTCCGATATACCATCCGTTTTTTAAATTGGTTCCTGTTTGCGAATTATTGAGAATTTTGCAAAATTTCCGGTTGCTGAAAGTCGGAAAGCTATATTTTCTATCGCCATGGGAAAAATTTATCTATGCACACGATTATGGAAACTTTAAACTCGCAAATATGGGAAAAACCAGGGACGGAAAATAATCATTATTTTTTAAATTTGAGTTTTATTTTTTCGCTCAAAGATAATAATTATTACTTGATTTTTATTTTTTCGATGAAAAATAATGATTATTATTGAGTTTTATTATTTCACTTAAGAATAATGATCATTCAAAAAACTCAAAAACTAAACTGTCATTATGTCGAACGTATCCTCCTCAGAGGTAGCCACACTCTAATAAAGGGAATAAGTCGTAAAATTTTCATGTAAAATTTTCAGTTGTTTGCCTCTGTATGGCCTTTTAAATTTTATAAATAATCATAAATTTTAAGTAGAAAAATAAAACTCAATAATAATCATTACCTCTGAGCGAAAAAACAAAAATCAAAAAATTATAATTATTTGTGATCGAAAAAGTAAAAATCAAATAGATAATAATTATTTCCGTTGAGCGAAAAATAAAACTCAAATATTAATTATTATTTTTAAGCGATAAGGTTAAAAATCATAAAATAATGATTAAATGCTGATTTAAATTATTTTACTCATAATGATTACCGTCTCTGGGAAAAACATAGTAGGGGTATTCGTCTAAGCGCGTAAATGCCTCGTAACCGCGTAAACTTCGTAAATAAACCGGGTTTCCATACAAAACCAAGCAATTTTACGAGGTTTACGCGGCTACGAGGCATTTACGCGTTTAGACGAATACCTCTATTGCAGTTTACTTTTGTTTACGCCTTCTGCGTACGTTTTTCGTTTCACAGTCATTTTGTTGTAAATCGAACGTTTGTCATCGTATAATTACTATATTGGTCTATGGTCACAAATCTGGCTTTCAATTTGGTAAAAGCCACGCAGCTACAGAATAATATTGTTCAAAAATATTTCAAAGTATTTTAGAGACTTATACCTTCTCGACGAAGCTAAGTACATAACACAAGTTTCAAATTCAAAGCTTTTCCAAGAACTTTGAAAAAGAGGATATACAATTCAGGATTTGTTCATATTTCCAAAACTCATTTTCACAATATCAGAAGTAGTCCACAGTTTTTTTAGTATAACAGATGTAATAAATACCACCAGAAATATGATTCATTATTAAAAATTAACACAAAATTACACACTTCAACAATGATAGGTTAAAGAAATATAAAAAATCAACTAAAATATTTTTGAGTTTTAGTGATGGTGATTTCGTTTCTACCAAAAATTTCGCCTTTTGATTGCCCCTTTCTATTTCCGTGTTCGATTGTAAAATGAAGGCAAACTGGTGAGAAAATTGTGTGTTCGTTTATTAAAATGTCGCACTCTAGCAAGGCAAAAAAGACAAATTTTCTGCCCTTTGAAGCTTTGTCAGGGGAGATTGTTGCCCTGAAAATCAGATGGTTGCTTAAAACGAAAATATTATGAAATGCGTGAGCTAGAGGTAAGTATGCAAAAACTTGCACTTTTACGGGGTTGAATGCAACAACAAACATATTTTGCATCATGGAAGTGCAACATTTTTTGGGAGAAACGAAATCACCATAAGATTATTATATTGAATTCTTAACACTGCCACAGCCCAAAATAGAGCTTTGAGTGCATCGTTTATGGTAATAAGTTATCCTTTTCTAGAAATCCGGGAATGAATTTTCTCCATCCATTGGTGTGGGTTCTGCTTCTAAAAACGCGCCGCCGATTTAGCCATTCCAAAGGACTGTGAAGTGTTCCCTTCCTATCTGAAGTGTTGTCTGGACGTTTGTTAACAGTTTTCAATATTCGTCTCAGCAGGAAAGAACCCTCGTCTGGAAAACATTTGACTGCTGTCTTACTTTCTGATAGATTTTTCGAGTCGCATTTCTCGGGATCAAGTTCTTCGCATTCACGACTTTCCGCCTTTCGTTTCTTCTTCTTGAAAATAGGAGAAGAAGAGACCTCCTTGCCTATTTATCTATCTTGAAGCCCTTTATGTTTACATACATTTTTATACACTATACGGTTTCAAAAACTCTACAAATATATATTTTTAAATTTATGCTGTCACAACTTATTACTCGTAATTACATAAATTGCTTAATCTTCATCGAGAGAAAGCAAGGTTCAAGTAAGCCCCGCAGTACTTTTTTATATGGACTGCCGGAAATGCATAATTATATGAAAAATTGCATCTTTCCATACACAATTTCAATTTAAGTGAAATTAAAAAAAGCACTAAATTGTACTGTCAATTTTGGTTTGGAGACAAATTTTATCGCCCAAGAAAGGCAGTGGTACAAAAAACAGAAGCTTGAGCAAGCACTTTACGCAAAGGAAGACGATTGCACTTGTGAGGCTGTTGTCTAATTAAGGCGAAAAAATAATGACAAAGCCGTAAAACAAATAAGTAGATTTACGAGCATACATACACACGTACATACAACCGCCTGCATTAACCCACACACACACACTTGCTTACACACTTCCACGCAATACCTACTGAACAATATCGCTGGCGCAAGTGCGGATTATTGAATACCCTCTACCATTTAGGGATCAATAAAAAGGGCGAATGCCATAAGCACTTCAATATACATAGTCTTTTTTTTATTACAAATTGAATCATTAACTTTATTTATAAGCGTTGAAAGCGCAAAACTTCCGCATATTGGCGAAATTCGATGCCAACTGTGAGTGGCGATCGACGCAACTGTAGAAAGTTTCAACGCACATATGGCGATAATTTATTTTCATTTCTTTAGTTTGGCAGAAGTGTCTTTAATTTAATGGTTTCTGTTTTTTTAATTTTTTTTTCAATAAAATTACATTTTGGGTCACAGTTGCTGCGCAAGCGCGCACATTCGCATATTTCCTTAAATGTTTTTATGATTTTTACGATTCGCCACAACAATGTTCTACTCGAATTCGCAATTAATTGACTATGCGAAAATATGCGAAGATTTATGGACAATAAATGCAATAAACAATGAAGTTAAGTGGGAGGGGCATTTGTCGCGCGAGCATTGTAGAGTTGAAGATAAACGTGCAGGAAATTCCTTTATCAACTATATATGTTATTATTATCATACACTTGATCTACGCGCATACATATAAAGCCTTATTATTCATCATTTCATAATCCAAAAAAATGCCGACTTGTAAATTTTTAGTCACCTTATTTTCAAAATCTATTTAAAAAAACATAATAAATATAATTGTAACAATTATTCTAGAAGCCAAAGCTGGCTTTGATGCCTTACTTTGCATCATTGGAAAGGAAAGAAATTGTGGGTAACCATAAAAAATAAAATCAATTTTTCAAACACTCAGCCAATATTGCCCACTGTACTTAAGGCCTAGAGGGAGGATTCGGAGGAATGGGGAAATACTTAGAAATATACCATGTGTGTGTCGTAGGCATTAGTAGTTTGTCTAGGCAAAGATAAAGCAGCTCGTCCATTTTTAAAACATTCAACCCTAAAATGTACCATCTCGGCCTGGCTAAGGCCGGACAGCTGCAGAGAAAACGCCGTATACTATCATCCTGTTCCAAATAAGGCGCATACAGGGGGTCATTACTGACTATATGTCCTCTCAATAGCTTGTGCCCCGTAATCAGTCCTATCAGAACTCATAGCTCATTCCTTCGAATCCATAATTTGGACAAAGAGTGAATTTTTTCTAGTAGAGACAGCAAATTAAAATTACTTTTGAGAGTCTGAAATCAATAATAAGGCATTTGCGTACCTTTTTTTAAGATAAAATTAGAATCCTGTCCTTTGGAAGTGATTTCCTTATAACTTTAAGGCAAAAATTAGAAGGCATAATTTTATGTTTTTGCGCAAATAATAACTTTAATTTTAACATTTTTTTTAGGAAATGATAACTAAATTAAATCCTACGAGATTTCTCTCCGTTTTCCGAGACTGAATTTTTTTAGCATTATTCGGTGTTTAAGTCCCCTACCTTAATATATTGCTCCACCTTGTATCTGAGTGCACAAACATATTTATAAGTTTTGGCTAATATTCCAGACGCTAACAATATGCCCCACTGTACGGTACCTGAGTTGAGGAGAAACTCGACGAAAGTTTACTGTTCGGTGGGCTCAAATCCCTTTTCGTTTGTTAGCACTTTTTCACTTCTAAGAAGACCACATAGGAGATCACCTCAGCTATCACACCGCGTTTGGCAAGCTCATCTTTTTTCTAATACCACTTTCACCGAAGATAAATATAATAAAACGACTACTTGGAATTTGATACACTAAAATCACTGCCTTTTATTTGTTGTCAATTTTTTTTTTTTTTTTTCAAATAATAAACTTTACGCCGATGCACTCAATCTTCGTGCGACGCTACCTGCGTAAATATTAAGTACACCAAGTATCCTCAGGATGGTTCTATCTTCCTTGTTATAGAACCTCGTACGGATCGAATTTCAATGTTGTTGGGTACGCAGATAACCTAATAATTCTTATCGTAGGGAAATTCATCTCCACGGTCAGTGTGATACGAGACTCTATACTAAACGACCTGGCAGGGTAGGCAAAAAGGAGTAGTCTAGATCTTAACCTCTCCAAAAATGCAGTTAGTTCTGTTCGCAAAGCGATATAAGGTAGAAAACTTTCAAACTCCATCACTTAATAGCACAAATTTTGAACTGTCGGAGTGGGCGAAGGTTTTGGAGGCTATTTGGACTCTCTCCTGAAAAAAATAAATAAATAAAAAGTGGAGTAGGAAAGCGCTCAATGAGCGCTACTCCTTTAAGAGAACAATTGGAAAGGACTGGGTACTTTAGGTATATACAGTATATACGAGTTGATATGGTTGGAAGCGATTGACACCAAATCCTATATACTCAAACTACAAAGGTGCCACGACAAGCATGTCTATATACAATGCTATTAATTCGCTCGACGACCTATAGATAAATATCTACATGAAAAGTGCGGCAGCTAAGAGCGCTCTGAGACATTTATGGCTACCAATAGGATGTAAACAATGGACAGAGGCAATTCTTCAAATCTAGACAGCGTTGAGAGAAGTTGATATAAAATCACAGAAGTTGACTTTGATCGCAACATAGAAATCCGCTTTCCCGACGGAAGTAACTGGGAATCTAAAATCGTGCTAAGCGATGACGGGTTCCCGATCAGCACAGATGGTCCCGAAATGGGTATAAAAACAAGATCTGCCGTATTTTCTCATAAACTGTCTTTGATAGAGGTCTGCAGACTCCCAGATTATTGCAACATTTACCAGGTTGATATATAAGCAATTAGCATGGCGGCGAAGCTAGTAGCTGCACAAAAACTCGCCTCTGTTATGGGAAGTTGGTCTGCTATCAAGGCCCTTGGGTCGGTAACGACTAATTCATTTTGCGTTCAATAATTCCAAAGATCCCTCAAATGTCTTCGACTTAGTATAGTAAAACTGGACTGGGTCCAGGGACACAGTGGTATTAGGAGAAATGAGGAAGTACATGAGTGCTAGAGAAAGTAGTCTGATACAGGATTGGGAGAAGCGGTTAAAAGGATACAACATCCCGTTCGATGACTGTTGCATCAAATTAAGAATATGACTAAAGCAGCTGGCAACAGCAAGTGGACTAATCTGCATATCGCGCTGACTCTGGCCACTGCTCGGTGAATGAAGAACACGGAGTTTGCTAAGGCTCTCAAAACCAAACGTTCGGCTTCTCATCGGAACACCAACCGGGCGCTATGGAACCATTGGCCACATTACTGCCACGTTCGGACCACCGCATAACGATATATGTAGAAGTTGTAGATAAGAATATATCCAGCACTGCCTATGCGAGAGACCCGCACTCCAGAGGAAGCACCTCATTTTCTGGGGGAACCATTCATATGAAGTGCTTTTGAAAAGCATTCACAAAAATAATAAAAAAAAATTTTTTTGGACAACCCTAGTAGTCGCCCAGTTACATTTTTCTTCATATCTTCGGCATTTATAGTCGGATTTTAAAGTGTGATACATCAATGTTTTTGTCTCAAGGAGGGGTTTTCCTACGAAAGTTCA
>JAPVRG010240730.1:0-11010 GCA_029783565.1 Rhagoletis cerasi
GAATAGGGCCATGTCGAGAACGAATTGTAATGAATAAAAAAGTTTTAGTCGTATTTTTATGATTTTTTCCTTCTTATGAAATTTTACCCTTCACTAGTTGAGCCCAAAATCCGCCTACGGGTCAGTTCTTTAATTTAAGTATTATACATTTTTGGATAGCAAAAAAGACATACTAGTTTTTAAAATAATTTGAAGAATGGTTTTTTTTTTAACTTTTTTTAATGGTGGAAGAAGGAAATGCTTAGTGAAAAATCATAAATTTACAACTTAACCAAATATCCATTTTCAATTTGAGGGCTTGCTTCGAGTTTTATTGACGATTTTTATTAGCTAACATACCCTTTAACTAAGAACAGAAAAAATCGAGCCCCTGAACTAACATTCAAAAATAAAAAAAAATTTTAAATAATCTTTAAGATCGAATATCTCGAAAGCGGTGAAGTTTTGGGAATCATGTCATATTAAAAAAATTAATCAGAAATGACGTAAAGGATAATGTCCTGAGTCATCTAAGACGACTTTTCTGGTAACCCTGTATTATGGTTGCATCACGACAGAACAAGATTTATGAATAGGCGTAAAAAACGATTGATCTGCAGTTAAAAATGTGCTTTCAATATAAATAGTAGCATTTAAAGAAAATAATATAAAAGTAAAGGCAAAGCGATCAAAGTGAGATTACTGCATTAAATTGGTGAAAAATGGATCAAATATGAAGGGTTCTTGCCAGAGCATTAACACGGTTAGTAGGTAGTACTTATTTGACAAGCTATTAAACATTAATGTGATTTCCGTAATGATACTAACTAGCAAACTCTACTTTACATGAAATGAAGAATTGTCAGAACTAACGTGATTAATAAATTGTGCGAAAAGCCTTTCCTATAATTTGATTAATTTTGACAAAAAAATGCATATTAACTTAATCCTCGCTTTAAGGCGAGCAATTAGCAAAACATTAAAATTTAGAGTAGAATATCAAATGGCAGTAGGTACAATCGAGAGCGGATCACACTGGCTGCGGATCTGGCGGAAGCAAAGGGGACCAAATTTTGGTGGTTGGAGAAAATACAATGTTTTTTATAAGTTAAAAAATTACACGGCCCTAAGTTAGTATGTCGAAGACGCATGGACAATGAGAATATCTAAAGAGGCGGCTGTTGAAGTGTTCGAGAGAAAGATTCTGCGGAGAAACGTTGTGCATTGGCGATTGTAAATACCGCAGACGAAGGAACGATGGGCTGTATGAGCTTTAAAACGACGTAGACATAGTGCTACTGGTAACCGAGGAAGAGGAATGCCTCCTCTGCGATGGAAAGACCAGATGGAGAAGGACTTGGCTTCATTGGCATTTACAATTGGCGTCAGTTGGCACTAAAAGTAATCGACTGGCGTGATTCACTGGACTCGGCCAGAATCGTTTAGGCGGTTACAGCGTCAATCAAGAAGAATAATATATTTTTGCATCACCGTGGTGAAAGATTCTCTTTGATGACAACTGGAATCGAAACTGGTCATTTTCTTCGCGAGAAAAAGTATATTTCATCCAATTTGTGAACATTTGATAACAGAAATGGCTCGTAGAGAGAAAGTCTATAGTGACACTGTTAAAAACCTTAAAGTTCCCTTCGAGTTAGATCTGTTGTCCTAGTATATCAGGCTAAAAATATACCCCAATTATAGCTCCCTATGCTAAAATAGTTTGGGAAACTTTTTTTACGATCCAAATCAGTAAAATCACTGAGTAAAAAATTATATGAAAGGTACTGCTCAATACTGTTGGGTCAGTAATGGAGGTTAGAATCTACTCTGACGGTAAATGCATCGAAATATTTTATAACTTCACTTTCATATGTACATATGTATATGACGCCAGTACATTGCATGTAACTGCAGGGCTGGCAAGTTACTAAGAACTGGTACCCTGGAAGATATATAAGGGCAGTGAACGGCTGCTGGCTACTTGTGGTTTACTCTTGGAAAGATATAACTAAATATCAGCTTACCTCAACACTTTCTACAGTCTGACCCAGCTTTCGCGAGAAGCGAACCAAGTTACCTCCGGATTAAAGTACGTGTCTTAATAAAAGAAAATTAAAAATCCAACCTTTCAATACATACATACATATGCACGTGCGGTAGCATAGTTACCAAAATTTCCCTTTCACTAACATTTTTTGCGACATCCACCACAATTGGCCAAGGAAAGTGAAAACATGAAATATTGTCAAATGTAAACAAATAGAAAAAGCTGCACACAAAATAACTAAGCCGCTAATTGTTGAACGTTTTTTCAAAATTACAGGGAAAATGATGATTTCGCATGCAATCAATGACGAATTCGATTGAAATTTCATAACAAATCTATTATTTAGTGTTATTAATTTTTGTTTGATTTATTTTTATACATACATACTTTCCACATACATATGTATGTACAGTAATAACAAAAGTACTTACAATCATTCTGCGAAATCATACACATGGACACACATATGTATGTCTCTAACTAACAAATGACTTATTTGTGTTGTCAACAACAATGAGCTTATTGCCATTATTGCCATCTCAAAGAGGAATCTTTATAATTTCAACAACTTTGAACCAAATCGCTAGAGAAACTGTTTAAAATATAACTTGCAAATATATATTCCTGAAGTATTCGTCATTGGAAAGGTAAGAAGCTAGTCGACTGGCCCCTGTTACAACTGCAAAAAACGTGGAAAAACTACTCGCTACAATTTAATGGGCTACAAAACTGCGTACTAAAAATTTGTATTCGAAATTGAACTAGAAAGTTGCAAATTTGTATGCAAATATATTGAATTTTCCTGAGTTTTGCAAAATGTTTTATTTTTATGTATTTTGTTGTAGTGTGAACTATATTTTTACAAAAAATTAGCAAAAAAAATTAAAATAAAAGACGTCGCATATATTGCGAAAAATTCTGTGTACGAAGACTTAAGTGCAACACTCTATTTCAATAAATAATACAGTGTTTAAAATAAGCTACGGATTTTTAAATATTTGTTATTCTCTTTAGAACAGACATAGGTCAGCAAATATTTTTGGCCCGCCTGAATCGCCCAAATCTATCGCCCGTGTGCGGTGTCTGTAATCAAATCTTGCAATCAATAAGCTAGAGAGTTGAAACTTCAAACTTATCTCAGAACCCGATGAAATGCAATATGAAAGATGAAATAATCTGCTAGGTGGCACAGGAGTCAAGAATTTATGGTCCGATTTGGTTGGTATTGACATCGTGTATTACTTATATGGAAAGAAATAACTCCACAAACAAAATTAGCCATTTGGTGGTGCGGGGCTCGCTGTAATTTAACTTTGTAGTGTATTTTTTTTTTGTTTACAACTAATAAAAGAAAAACCTATCTCCAAATATTTTTATTACTTATTAAATTTTTGCTCACTTAAAATTTGTGTTCGAATAATTGAATAAGTTGATTTGTACGTAGTCTTGTTTCTACCTATTACATGAGTAAAATATCTTTGAACTAACCCTGCCAGCAATTGGAAGAAACTTTTATCGCCTATCGCCACGATGTCACTTCTTCGTCACTATTGGATGTTAATAAGGGGATATTAGCTCATTTAAAAAAAAAAAAAAACAAATAACATTTCTATCGATTTTCAATCTTGTTAACAGGTACTCGCACGATTTTTACTCTGAGAAGTTTTGAAAATTAACAAAGAAAATTTTGGAAGTTTTTTCAAATACATAAATTAAAATTTTTTAAGTTTTCTTTAGAATTTTCAATGAATGTGCAATGTGTGTATTCAAAAAACAAATAATACATTTACGATCAAATATTAAACAAACAAGATTTGATTTATTACGTTAATGCCTTTTTTCTGGTATAATTCCGTCGTGCTATAGATCACTGCTACTGCTTTTCAAAAGGTTCCATTGAACCTGTAATCTAAGCCGAAAACAGAGTGATGAAAATGGCATAAGTATATCTGCGGCCATGATTGCACGCCCGAAAGTATTCCAAAATTCCCATTACGTTGTATCAAATATTTAACTTTCTGAAGACTCTCCTTTAACACGTCTGACTTTATCGCATAAGTCACTTTCATTCTCATCGAAATAGTTCTTGGTAGCAGTATTGCTTTCTTATCATAAAGACGTGACGCCTTGGTGGAACAGTTCTTACCGAAAGCGGATAAGAATTCGAAAAATTAGCAATATCATCGGCGATGCTTTTCACAAAAAATTCGTATCGAATTAGTGACTTCCGCGATAGAAGATGCTGGTAGGGAATATTTTCTTAGACTTTTCTTGGCTTTTGAAAATTTGCAGCTACAAACGCATACCTACACATCGTTAACTTAATATAGAAAGGCCCTAACAAATTTTCATTTGGAATTCAGTTTAATCCAAAAGCGGTCAGATAACTCACAATCCATCTTATATTATAGGAAAAACAAATAATACAGCACTAGATAAAAATTGTGTTTAAAAAAAAAAATCAGCCTTTCGACGAAATTTGGAACTGCAACACTCTACCTTTTATTAAACTTACAAACTGTATTTTAATTAGAGCTTCTGTGAGTTAGGGCCTTTCTATATATATATATTTTTTTTCTTTGGGCGTTGTGGTAGAGCACTACCCTCAAGTGGCCCTTCGAAACCAGGATAAGCCTGTTTTCCCTCGAACTTCGCTCCCCAAGGGACTGCTGCCAAGCATAACTTCGTGGTGGAGAGAAAGCGATTAATCGCCTCTGCTACGTCCTAGCCTTTCAAGAGCCCTCAGTTTTTTTTAACGTATCGGCGATTGCGTCGCATGCCAATCTCCATTTTTCACTGCTTTCCAGCATGTTACGGGCCTTTCTATATTAAGGTAACGACATGTGTGTATGTATTTATGCTAATAAATATATGCTATCTGAACAATTTCAAATTATTGTTTATAGCACTAATCAAGCAATTCAGTTGTGCATTGATAATGACAGATACATACATACATACATACATACATATGTATATGCATTGTATCGTAGCATTACCGTGTACAGTTAGAGTAGAAATACTCAACATTTCAAAAATTTTTAAAATGGTTGGCTGCAATTTCGAGCGACTACTGAACAGGTGAACAACAAGTGCAACTGCAGTGGTACAATTATGGCAGCTATGCGGCAATAAAGTAATTTGCAAGCAAACCAATTGTGCATACAAGCATATTACATTTATGGTAAGTGCTTGCATTTGAATAAACAATGTAAAAATTTTAAGAAAAACTATGCACAATGACAGCTACGACGTGGCGAGAAAAACACACTGGCATACATAGTTGGAATAAAAAGAAATATTTTGCGCTGCAGAAAATTCCACCTCAAGCACAAGTACTTATTACAATGCGAGTGAATAAATTCAATTTGAGGCCAAAAATGCGAAATGGAAAAAATAAGTACTACACACACGTATCAGGCGAGTGCGAATGCGAGTTGGTACGCAAAACAATGCGCATGCGCAGCATAGAAAACTTTTTATTCATGTGTGAGCGCTGCTAGACAAACACCCAATCGGGCGTGTGAGGGCAAAAACAAAGTGGTGCATCGACTAATTAAGCTGGTAGCATGGCGTCAATTCGCGCAGCCCTGACACGGCTTTTCAGTTACTTTTATGTTAACACTTTCAATGGAAAAAAGCGAAAAACATGCACAATGGAATTAAAGTACCAAATACATATACACATGTGTGTAAATATGTATGCAAGTATAAGAAGCTATGCTGCTGGTAGGCAGGCAAATCAAATGCGAAAAATTAAAAAAAGTCGCCTGAATGCAGCGAAAAGGGTGCACGTTAACGCCTACTAAGAAGCATTGCAGCATTTTGCTCCTCTTTTGTGTTTCCACAATCGCGGGAATATTTATTGTCACAACCTGCGGCCATCAGCTGGAGGGGCAAGCGCACGCCAATGGCTGTAGGTCGCGTGCTGCCGCCGTTCGCTATAGAAAGTGAGTTGTGGGAATATAATAAATATATTAGTGTTTGCTGCTGTTTTTGCAATCATTCAACCCACTTTAACAAATCAAGTGTAAGAAAGTCAGGCGCCTCGTAACTTTTCATTTCATGTGAGTCGAGTTCAGTAGCGGCACTGCAGTAGCAAATTTCACGTAAAGAAATTGTCAAGACTGTTCACAAATCTGCTTAAGTCGCACATATGTACATGCAAATATATATCCAAACATATGTACACACTCACGTACGTTCATATGAATGCTTCCACTTACCAAGTGCACATAAATTTAATTGCTGCTCATTGTACCTACGTATGAATGTACAGACATGTACGTCCGCAATATTTTGTTGCGGAGATTTGCTCTTGCTCCAGTTTTTCACACACCTCCACAACCACACATTATGCATATTTTTATTTGCACTTATTATTTATTTCTATTGGTGTACTCTTTAAAAACATGAAAGTGCATTTGTTTTTACACCTACATTTTTACGAGCGCATTTCAACCACATCGTCCCCCAGCAATTCACAGCGTACATATCTAAATACAAATACAAAGAAATTAATATAGAAAACTAAGTCAAAGAACAAATACGAGCATGAAAACGTTGCAAGTGTTTATTAATTTTTTACTCTTCCCTTTTATGCATGTTGTTGACCATGCAGCGAAACAAGTCATGACTCTGTGCCTTGCTTTGTAGTATATGTATTGCATTACAATATAAGCTGCATTTCAATCCCGTCGTTTGCCTAGACTTGCTTGCTGCAACAACCTTGAATGTATTTTTTAATGAGCTTAAAAATAATTGTCACATATGTATGTAGATATTTATGAATCGTTATACACATGTATGTAGTTCAGCATTCTGTGCAATTGAAAAGGTCGTGCACTAAATTATGCTATGTAAATTCAAGTTTCTCCATGTAAATAAATATTACACTCAAACAAATTCTGGTCACTAGATATGGCAAAATACTTCATACAATTATTTTTGTTTTTAAATTTTTTAAATTCAAGAAAAAACTTAGCAACTTTATCATTAATAGAAAACTTTTAAATTACCTAACCCTCTCTAGAGAAAATGCATTTGCCGTCAGTTGGAGCTAAGTGGGATTTTCGAAGAGGCCCGTAAATCTTCCGCAGAATCTCTCTCTCGAATACTCCAAGGGCCGCCTCATGAGCTGTTTTCATTGCACAAGGTGGCGCAAAATTCATCATCCAATTTTGTTTTCGAATAAATTTTTTGCTAAATAAAAACAAAAAGATTTTGATTGATGGAAATCTTTGTTTGGACTTTTATAATTTCTTCCGTTAAGTGGAAAAGATGATATCCGTCAAATGGCTGCCGTCAGATTTCCGGTGATAACTGTTCGCCTTCTCGTCGAATATTCTCTTTAAGGGCTGCGATTGTCTGAGGTTTGTTGGCATAAACCCGCGACTTCAAGTAGCCCCAAAGAAAGAAGTCTGGGGTGGTTAAATCGGTCTATCTTGCTGGCCATGGCAAACAGCCAAAACTGGATATTACGCGACCAGTAAACGCTTCCTTCACAATATCCATTGTGGCCCGTGATGTGTGTGCCGTTGCACCGTCTTGTTTAAACTACATACATGTTCATCAATCACTGCTCATCCAATTCCGGCAGTAAGAAGTCGTTTATCATGGCCCTGTAGCGTTCGCCAGCAACAGTGACCGTATTGCCGATGACGTCCTCATAAAAATACGGCCCAGTCACTCCTCCCGCGTGAACGCCGCAGCACATAGTGGCTTTGAGTGGATGTAATGGCTCTTCGTGCATCACACGCGGATTTTCAGTGCCCCAGAAATGACAATTTTGTTCATTGAGGTAACCGCTTAAGTGGGAACGCGCCTCGTCGCTCATGATGATTTTCGACAACACCACCGACCGATTATTGGCCAAAAAATCTACACAGTTATTTCACGCTCTTGCGGAGTATAGCGCTCCATTGCTTGCCTGTTTATATACTGCAGCTGCGTGGTTCACAAATGTCAAATATGTTGGACGTACGACGCCATTTGTAAAAATTATAACATCTTCCGGCGCGAAATTAATCACCCTATCGATTTATTTCGCGCCACCTTATACATGCTTTTGCGCCATACACTAGAAAGGGCATGGCGATGACTTACAGAGTGTGATTTTTGTACAACGAGAGAGGCATTCACTTCTTGATTGTCTACTCAGTCCAAAGTAGAACTTCCCGTCGAATATTGGCAAGAGTGATTCTCTGTAGGATTTCGGGACTGCCATTATTATCGGTGTTAATGCTGCTTACTAAACAAACGAAATTGTCTATCTGTTTGAAATTATAGCTGACTTACTGATTACTTGCTCATAGGAGATACTTCGTCGTTTCCTCGTGTACCACCAGTCCCATACGTTTTGCTTCTTTATCCAACTTGGAGAAGGCAGAATAGACGTCGCGATGATGTCAAGTCATCGGCATACGCCAGCAACTTTACGCTCTTTTAATAAATTGTTCCTGAGCGGTTAAGTTTTGCCGCTCTTATTATCTACTCCAACTTCAAACAAATAAAAGAAAATAATAAAAAATAAATTAAATTAAATTCAAATAAAATATATAAATAACAAACTTAATATACACTTGTGCACAAGTGCGCTCGGGTATAAAAAACGCTAGAAAAAAAATATAGTAAGGGTACTCACGACACCCCGAGTAAGAGAGTAAAAGAGTAAAGTGTAAAGAAAAATTACTTTCCAACAACAAAATACCTCGATTAAAAATTTAAATTTTTACTCACCCTTAACCTATAAGGGTCATATGTTAACGTTGTGTGCAAAAGTAAATTTTTAGTCAAGGTATTTTGTTGTTGGAAATTAAATTTTCTTTACACTTTACTCTTTTACTCTCTTACTCGGGGTGTCGTGAGTACCCCTAGTATTTTTATATGGGTAAATTTTCTATGTATTTTATTTGCTGTTTCGGCAGTTAGAGTAAGAGGCGAAATAATTTAGTTTTCCCCTGTACGTCCTACCCTTTCGACACTCTCGTGCCTTTTTTAGGGAGTCTGCTTTATTCAAACGATGAACTATAAACATGAGTAACAAGAAAAAAGACCAAGAGGTCGAAAAAGGGGAAACTAAAATGTTTCGCAGCTCTAACCCGGAAAATAAAAAAATATAATTTTTGAAACTGTTCAGACCTGGGATCGAACCTAGGGGTTGATTCTCGTTCTGCGTTATTGTGAACACTTTAACACCGCATTTATTTCGGAAAATATTTTCATGATAAAGCATGACGAGAATTGATAGCCTGAGTTCCACTGAGTGCAGTACACACCTCTGATCACTCGGCTAATGTGGATGTGAAATTCGTCTGATTTGTTTGCTTTCTTTGCTTGGTATGTTTGTCATTCACATTCGTTTATTTTTCATACACAATAGACAACCGCTGGCCGTTTTGGTCATCAAAAGTGCCCCGGATCCACATTAATTTTGAGAACTAACTAGAGAACTTAATCCGGATAAACTGCAGTTAATTCCCGCGATAATTCTGAGTTAACGAGTTGATCCGGATCAAATCTGCGGTCTGTCTATGCTTTAACCTGCATTACTCGGCGGTTGCGAGCTCGTTTGGCAAAGCATGGAAAGGTGCTGCTGTAAAAAACTACAATAATCCGAGCATAGTGATAGAACGATACGAGTACCAAGTACAGAATATCTATACTTTTTATGAGTACTGAGTAGTATCGAGAACTCGATACTTTTTGACAAGTACTGAGTAAGTATCGCGAATACCAAAAGTATCGACGGTTCAAGAACTTTTTTAAGTAAAAAAATATTTAAAATCATATAAAAATTTTCGTTCTTCAATTACGTTGATGAATGTTTAAAAATTGCCCAATAAAGATTGTGGCGAATGTTCGAAAATTATCTTTGATGTGCAATATGAATGTCATGTAAATGAACATAACGCTCATTTACTTGAATACTGTCATAACTGAAAAAACCGAAAGCTCGAGTAAAACGGCCTTAAAGTTTTGTATTTTGTTCTAGTGAGCTACTGGTAATCGGTAAAGCTTTGACATTTTTACACACCAGAGAAGAAGGGGTAGCGGGCATTTCAACATTGGGCTTGGTTAAAATTTTTTTAAATAATTGGAAAACGAATCTCTTGCCCCACCTTCGATCATGAATGGTGGAAGAGGTTGGTTCGACTCGATAACTTGGCCACTCTCCAGCATAACGGAGCCTTAGTTAACCAATGTATTCTACCTGTGTTGGGAATTCGAAATCCAGCCTATTCTCGAAGAATTTTTTTAGAGAATTGGCTTCACCCCATTTGTTTTTCGTTTTCTACTTTTGCATTTAATTTTCAAAGTGATTTAAGCTGCATTTAGATGGTATAAATCTGGTCATAAGCCATATGAACTTTCCTATAAAAGAAGAACCAACTCTATTAAGATGTGAATGAAAGCGATATATTGGTTTCCTATAGTTCTGACTTGCGTTTTTGGCAAATCAATTTGTAAATAATAAACCACAAATTTTATTTTGTGCCAAATTCGGAACTGGAACCATTTTTCTGCTGAAATTTAATGAAAAGTGACCAGAACTTAGTGAAAAGTCTTTCCACTCAGATTTATCCCTGCACCTGTAAAAGTTCTTATAGGAAGATGTATGAAAATCCAACTTGCTATACATTTATATGCTTTACAGATTCATAACAGTATGTTAACAGTATCTTCCCATAACTTTTCATATGCACCAATTTATTATATCGAGCCCTAACCGCCAAAATAACGTAAGCGACATTTTTATCAAAAATTTCTTTTTGATGCAGGAATGCTCCTAGAGCATCTAGATACATTTCTGCATCAAAGAAGAAATTTTGAGAAAATGTCGCTTAGTTTATTTTGGCGGTTATGGCTCGATATGCATCGCGGTTTATATCATTGAATTCCTAATTGGAATACATAGCCAAACTATTCTAGAGTATCAACAGTTCATATGGCTTCATACCATGTTAATACACCATTATAAG
>JAPVRG010240732.1:0-11000 GCA_029783565.1 Rhagoletis cerasi
TTATTTGAAATATGAATTCCTACTTAAATGGAATTTAGAAATTCTAGGAAATCACTGATCCATGTAAAAACCAGAAAAAATTAACTGCATTTCATACAAAATCTCTTTATTACCCAACTCTTTTTCCAAAACTCTATTAGTCGCGATAAACTTTCTTTTCGTAATTTTCAAAACGAAATCCGTAGATATAGTGTTTCTATAAACCTCCTAAAACAACTCCCTAATCGAACATTAAACGCAATTTATTTTTTGTTTTTGTATTTACTCAATACTCAATTATTTAGCAATTGATTTCATGCGAAATAGTAAAAGCCAAACAAATAAATCGTTTAAAAAATCGGTAAATAAAAGCTAATCTCATTTGTATGCAAGCGGCGTTTCGCGCTTACTGATGCAATAATATTATTGAATATCGCAAATATTTGTGAAAAATCAAACGCCACTGAAATGTTGCGAAAAATTTCCGCACACTCACGAAAGCTCCACCGCCTACAGGCAACTAATATTTCATACGTAAACTAATCTAATGAAAACGCAATAGCGATATTTAAAAATCGCATTAAATTACATACATATGCACTCACAAGTATGCACATAAAATATGTAAATACATCACACAAACGCATTGAATTACTCAAGCACCGCGAAAACGTTTCGCACTCAAAGTCAATGCATTCGAATTGCTAAGCGCACCAATCGCTAAGTGAGCGCCGCCAATGCAATTTACCCTTCAATCACAGCGCATACACCACACAAAATCGATTTAGCAACCTTTTGATTAAAAGGTGTAAAAAAAAAACGAAAAAGATTGAATGAAGTTGGGCATAGCACGAGTTCTGTGTGTGCGTGCCACACTATCAGCCAGTCAAGTCATTTAGTCAGTTAGTCAGCCAAGCAGTCAATCACTTGCCAGAACAAGTGGGTTAACACGTTGTTGGCTAACAAGTGCGAAAGTCAGCAGCAGCAACAGCAGCAGCATCGGCACCAGCTTCAGTTCCAACCACACCAATGCTAACTGCCGCCTCATATGCCACACATGTATGCCACACGGCGCACAGTGGTCTGAAATCAAAATCTAGGATTCTTAATAGCGTAGAGCTTCTGATGAGATTTAGAAGAGATTTGTCAAGCCCGATTTTTGAATTTTTATTTGTTTATATACAATTTTTTAGTGCAAGGTGCAGAGAAAGTAGCAATTTTGAAGAAAATCTATTATCCTGTTCCTGTTAATGAATGTGGCATAATAAAAATTAGTTCAGAATATTTATAGGATTCTCCCAAAACGATAAAAAATGACACAAAAAAAAAATTTAAACGTAAAAAAAATTTCACAAAAATTCATTTTTTTATAATTAAAAAAAAAAAAAAAAATTAGGTGTGCAGTTCTATAGCCTATTAAATTTTAGTACATTATGTGCAAGTTTCAAGTGAATAAGAAATTACGTGGATTTTTAATAATTTTTTTTGCTGACATTTCGAGAACACTACGCACATATGTAAAATTTAAAATCAACGCGATTTACTAAAATCTAGTAGGATATAAAACTGCAGACCTAAAATTTTTCTCTAAATTTTATTTTGGAGAATTTTTTTATAACATAATATAATAGTACATACCAGGCTGACCGAGCTTTGCTCGTAAAGCATATACTTTTGAAGCTTAAAAATCAAATAAAAAATCAAGGTTTGGGTATTAAATAATGGTCATTTAGATAGTTTTAAATTATAAATATTTTTTTATCTAACATTTATAATGGATTTTTTTATTTAAGATTACGACATACACAAAGTTGTATATGTACATAAGTAAAAGTGGCAACGCCCTTCGAAAATGTTTCTAAGCTAAAGTTCTCATAAATACCCTTCATTTGATATCCATATTGCGTGGTTTTAGTTAAATTTTTTAGAATAGAAAGTAAGTGGCAACCTTACAATAATACCTTAAGGGAAACCGCCTTCTATTTAGGCGAAGCATATTTTAAGGTCTTGCTTTTAGTACCCATGAATCGTAGTACATATTGTATCTTAACTTTCTAAACAATTTTTTTTTATAAATATGCGATGGAAAATAGGTGGCAACCCTATTCAAAAATATGTCTGAATTTGATATTTTTAAAAATACTTTTCATTTGATACCCATATTAGGATATTGTATTTTATTTATAAGTAATTTCAAAAAGGTGGCAACTTTATACTAATTATCACGGAGATAATACCTACTTATATAACCTTAGAATGCAAAAAATTATCCGTATAGTTACGTAATTTCATCAAAAACTATGGATATATATGTATACAAGAATTGCTCGTTTAATGTAATAAGATAATTTAATTTTGGGGAATTTTTTTTATAACATTTCAAATTTTTCTTGTGCAATTTTTTTTTTTTCATTTTGGAGGAACCGTATCATTTCTTCAACTACTTTTGTTATCGATTTTCTTCAAGATTTCTACTTTGTCTGCCCGTTCCAATAAAAAATTTAATATAAACAAATAAAAAATTCAAATATCGGGCTTTCATAAAAAAAATCTTATTAAATTGGTTGAGAATTGGAGGCTCTACGCTATTTTGAACTCTTTTTTGACTTCAGACCACTGTGCGGCGGTCTGCCCCTTTAATGCAGCGCACTACAGCGGTGCGTGTTAATGCACTTTACGGAGAGCTGTTTAGCACCTCTTTGCTAGCCGCATTTTGCGCAAAAGTAGATTTATGTGTGTGCACTCACAAATATACATACATACATCTATACATATATGTATATATGTTTGTACGTGCAATAATATGTGCATTTGTAGTTTAATGTACTGATATTGACGTTTCTGCGTAAGCACCAAGTTCTACGCTGATTTAGCAATTTCGCATGCCAGTTTGTTATTGGTTAATTGAAAATGCCTTCACTGGTGGAGACTTGTACATATGTATGTGCATTTTACATATCTATCGCTCGTTTGCTGCAAGAACGTCATATTTCGAAAAATTCACTACCTTCGAAAAAACGACCTTCAAGTTCTTATGCAAATTAATAATATGAAAATAAAATCGGAAAAGCCTAGCTTTTCTTAGACGCCCTACCGCTTCTTGGTACTTACTTCGTTCTGAGTTTACCCACTCGGTAATTATCAGACTCAATCTCAAAAAGGGCAGGCGAAGAGTCCTTCCCAACCAGTTCGTCGTCGGCTACATTTCCTTCTATCCCGCAGCTTGGATGTGATTGTCCCACTGCATCATCTTGAATTGATACAAATTTTTTTGATGTTAATCAGAAAATGGCCAAAATTTTATGATTTGCTGGAGGAAGGAGAACTGATTTTTTTTTTGGTACGCAGCGGGAGACACGAGGGTCAGTTTTTCGAGCGCGGTTATTGGCATAACTTCAAAAAGTCTTTTCAGCCACACCGCATAAAAGCTGTAACAGCTAACGGAAGTACATAATCAAGCTCTAATAAATAGAATGTTGCCCAACATATTCGAATTTCTTAAGAGATTTCCTCACTTCACATGGTATATGCTTTGGCCTATGGCGATCCCTAAGAACACCTAGTTATGCGGCTGAATTATGAAACCACAAAACACATTGCAGATCTAATAAAAAAATGGGTGATGCTATGTATGTAGATTCAAAATGTATATGTACTTATTAAAAAATATAAATGATCGAGTAGACACATAGTATGGAGCACACAGCACATTTCATACATATTTTGGTGCGTATGTGACACTAACTAGTTAGGCTATATATATAGGCTATATACATATATGTACTTACCACATAAACATTAATTAAATTGTATCTCGCCGGACTCCAGTCATTGCTGTTTGTATGTGTTAGTTGTTGTTGCAATCGATTGAAGCACTACTTAAACAGTTGCGATCACAATTCACAGTCAATTAAAAAATAATTTGTGCAAGGCGGCGAGACATAGCTTCCACTACTCATTTGTTGTAGATCTAACAAAATCACACTGCCATAACTCGTTGAAAATTAAAAAAAAAAAATAAAACAAAAGTCATTGATTCATTGAGCTGTAGGTGGAGACGCGAGTTTGTCTCTTTGCCGTCGATATTTTGCCAACCGCCTCTAGTAATTTAGTTTTATAGCAATAAAAATCAATTTATTGAGCTAAATTCAATTATGTTTCTTTTCCTTTTGTTAACTTATATTTTACCGTAAGAGGCGAAATGACGAATATCTATCGTATGGATATGGCCTTTTCCAAAATGTCAGACTTGACTCATTTGGCTTGCTCGTAGAGTTGTGGTTTTTGCCTATAGCAGCTGACTGACGTCACCGATTAAGTGGTGTGGATTTAGAATAAATGAATGCAAAACCTACAAAAAATGTTGTACACATTTATGCAAACAAAACCTAGTTTACGACAGTAAAAAAAACTTTAAATTTTCATACAAAAGGACGCAGAATAGCATATCATAAGAAAACATAACATAATATAAGATAGCATAACATAATATAGCATAACATAACATAACATAACATAGCACCAAGACGTAAATCCAAGCGGTGTTTATATGAATAATTTAATTTTTTTTCTGCACCCATTGAACAACAGTTGCAACCAGTGCCCTAAAACGGATTAAAAGTACATATATGTACTTCCCAAATCGATTAACTCCACTTTTGAAAAATCTTAAATGTCACTGAACTTGGTATAGACATAACTTATTAGGTCAATTAATCTAAACGCGTAAATGCCTCGTAATCACAGAAGCCTCGTAAAATTGTATGGAAAACAATTGGATGAATACCCTGATTCTATTTATAATAACTTTTTATGATATACACTTAATAACATATATTATTTATAACATCATGCTTTAGTTGAATAAAGGAAATTTCAGAAATAATGTACATTATTTGATCGCACCTCTCAATACTTTGTTAATGACAGTTGAGACATCCACAGAACTAATGGCCAATTTCATAATGAAACTCTTAAAGTTCCTTTTGCAAAAGTTTCCTTTTAGTTAAAGTGCCATTTAAATGTACAGTGCATTTTAAAGGCACCCCATCTTTAAAGTGGCTTTATGAAATCGATCGGCAAAATAAATTTTCCTTTAAATTTTAAAAGATTATTTAATTTTATTATGAAATCGGCCCTAATATGTACAATTATGTTTTGAATATTCTTTCACTGCTTCTTAGAACACCATCTGCTAGTAAAGCTTTATTAACAGTGAAAATCATCAATTAAAACGGGCCATATCAAAAAACGTTTCAAAGCTTTGCCTATTTAAAGTTTCTTATGTATATATACTCGTAAATATGTCTGACGTTGAAGCGAATTCAGACAATTATTTTCTTCGTTTTCCCCTTTTTTGCTTACTCTGCCGGATTAATTCTCTGTTCAATCTTATTTTGAATGCTTTTTTTTTACTCATATTACCGTTTTACTTCTAGCGTTTTCTTTTTTTTACAAAAAATGTTGCATTTTCATCGCCCTCACCTTAGTATTTGTGCGAAGAGGGCACAGAGAAGGCAACATTTTTCGGTAGAAAAGAAAACGCCATTAAATACATTATAATTTAAATTGAACACAAGTTTCTTCTTGACAGCAGGGCTGATTCTCAGCTTGTTCGAAAAGAAAAGCCCTTTAAGCGTCTAGTTGACAGGTTAATGCACGTTTATGCTGTGTTGCAACGACAATATGCTTTGCTTAACCCTAGTGTGCTCAACCGGGTATCCGGAAACCCATCGACACATATTTTATCAAAAAACCTTTTTTTCTTGGACACTTTTTTTAAAGTCCACCTTGACTGATTTTGCATAGAGGAATGCATTTAAATAAAATATTTTCAATAGTGTTATTTGAATTTTGTACCACGATTTTATTTTTTAGGAAAAATTGGAATATATCGAAAATAAATGTAATACGCACATAAATAATAACAAAAACTAGTTTGGGATGAGCCTGCCTAAAACTATACATTTACCATGTTTATACCGCGCTTTGACTCAGTTCGCAGCGATTCAAAACGGATGCATAAACCAATTTCAATGCGCTTTGAAATTCAAAAGTGTATTGAAATTTGGTTTATGCGCCCGTTTTGAAGCACTGCGAATTGAGTCAAAGCGCTTTATGTGTCGGTATAAACAAGGTAATTGATTCATATTAACGTATAGAATAAATCATAACAATCACCCTGTCAAGTTGAAATGGGGGCAAAATCAGCTGCTCTTGATAGGAGTAGGTTTGTATAAGGAAATGGATAAGCAACAACAGCTTTCGGGGTGTACATAGCTCAGTGGTTAGCGCTTCTGGCTTTGAACATCGATGATGCGGGTTCGATTCCTGCTGAAGTCTAGAAAAAGAAGTCTGATGAGGAGATGTGGTGATCTCCGAAATAGCAGCTATAACTTCTACCGCTTAGACTTTGTTGCTTTTCCAATTTTGCCTAAAAAATAAAATCGTGGTACAAAGCTGAAATGACACTATTGAAAATAAATGTAATACGCCACATAAATAATAACAATAAATACAATATTTTTTTTTTTTTTTTTTTTTTTCAAAATTTTGAATTTAAAAAAATGTACACGAATAGTCCAACGGAGGTACTCGGGTAGCCACATACAAAAAAGGGGAAAGATGTATTAATAAATAAGCTATCCCAAACAATATAAATTTTTAACTGTTTATTATATTATAAAAATAATATTTAGCTTGCTACAAAAACAAAAATTTTTTAACTTTCGCGCCATAAAACAAAAAAATTATGAAAAATTGTGCATTTCAAATCTTAATTTTAATTTACTGACTGCACTCTTTACATACATATTGTTTCCGTATGCTCGTCACAGACTGGCCTTTTACATTGGACGTAACCTTTTCTGGTCTTCCTTCTGTTACGGATTGGTTGCGTATCAAAATAGCTTTCGATCGCCAGTCTCGATGAAGTATGCCGCATGATGCGGATTACTAGCTCGCTCCTCAATCATTGGCTATAAATACATATATGTATATGTATGTACATCTAAATAAATAAATTTTTTTATGCACACAAAGTCCATTAAATACTCCAATAAAAATTTGGTGTTTTTATCGAGGAAAAAGCCCCATTTTTCTTGGGTTTTAGTGCTTTTTGCAATCCAAAACTTTGCAACCGTATTCAAAGGTGTTCTAAAACATTCTTCGGTTATAAAACAACATAGAGATCCTCATTGCTCCACTTTTCAGTTTAACGCACCTGACCTTCTGGAAATTCACAAACATCTAAATGCTCTGGCTCTTTACAGATTATATCGGACTTTGCATTACAAAGGTCATTGTTTACATAAAATACTATCGTTGGATTTGTCTTACAAGATCTTCGTTAACAACAAATAAATCAATACACATCTAATACCCAGGATTATATTAAGTTACAGCCGACTTTTAGTTATAAATCCGTAAATGGTTACCCAGGTACCCCAGTTGGACTACAACATTAATTTATTTGGTTGGGCACACTAGGGTTAAACACACACATGCACCGAATTTGCTTTCTTTTTTTTTTTTGATGCGCTGCTGTCATATATTTACCTGTATACATATTTATCTGTGTATTATAAGTATGGGTATAGCCAGGTTAATGTGAAATTAATATACACCAACTGTTGTCTGCTTGTCGCCAGAGCATTTCAGTAAAAAAATCTTACTTACGGCAAGGAAGTTGAAATTACTTTGCAGACCCTAAAATATTTGGCTGCGTTGTGTGGCCTAAGCTGTTCAAACAACTTTCTCTATCTTTTCTCTTTTTTCTTTGCCTTTAGTAAAACGCGCTTAATTACTATTCTATTCTGTCAAAAGAATGGCTCAGGCAAGGCATTTAAACCTTTTAACTTGAAAAAGAAACAAAACTTTATCCATGACAGCTGCGGCGTTTTAATTATCGAGTTCAAGCTAAATAGCGTACAATGCAACAACACACTTTGTCTCAATTTGTAGAAATTCGAGCTGCATTATTGTAAAATAAACAAACCAAACAAAGCGGACGAACAGCGTTTAGTTACGACTTTGTAATTCTAAAATCGCGACTATTAAAATTACGCTTTTGCTGCTTTCTTTTACTTTTCCCAGGTTTTTGCTGTTAACTCGTCTTTTGGTTCCGGCTATGTGGCATTTCATCAGTTAGCGTCTTGTCGAAGACATTGGACAACCGGCACTGCAATTATGTGTTTACGCATCTGTAGTTATTTAGTTTCACTACTTAAATGGAGTATACTCCCCCTCTTTGGGGGATTTACAAGATTCATACTTCGGGCTTGCCGTGGAAATAAAGGGTGTCTGGCATGAAGCTTAAGATTGACCATAACTTGCCCATTTATGGAACACAATTTTTATTAAATAATAGGCATGAAAAAACATTTGAGGATATTTTTTTCCCAATAAAACTACTATAAAATGAATGAAAAACAATTTTATTACTCGTTACCGATGAGTATTGTGTTTTTTTGTTCTCGCTTCCGTTCTCCGCGAATAGTTCGGAGAAGATTTGTCCCCGTTTCGTTATGTCAATTTGTTCTTCGGAATAACGTTCCTGAGCCTTTTGTTCCCGTTTTGTTCTTTGCCAGAACGTCCCGGAGACTTAATCCCATTTTGTTCTAATGGAAATGTTCCCGAAAGTATTGTTCGCATTTTGTTCTCTTTGGGAACCTTCCCAGGGGTTTCTTCTTACATAAATAATTCCATTTGGGAACGTCCTCAACAGTTTTATTCTCACACTCCCGAAAGCGTTGTTCTTGGTTTGGGATTTAAAGAGTTCTTGCGAACAAAAACATTTAGTTTCGATCATACCTTGTGTTCTCGGTCCTTGCTATGCACTCGTATGTACATAAGTATATTCTTTTAAAATTCTTTGATTAATATGCATTTGCATATCTTACCTACCGTTTAGATTATCGAAGTTTTATAAAATTTAACGACTTTTTTTATTGAAATGATCGATATTTTTATTGAAATTGTCGATATTTTTACTAAAATTATCGATATTTTCATTGTAATAATTCATATTTTTATTGAGGTTATTGATAATTGATTGAAACTCAATATTTTATTGAAATCATCATTATTTTCTTGATACCGAATATGTGTCAAAATTATAGATCTTTTAATTAAAACTACCAATATTTTAGTTAAAGTTATCGATATTTTTATTGAAGGTATTGATATCTTATTGAAATCGTCGATAATTTTATTGATTTTATCGATATTTTTATTGAATTTATCGAATTTTTTTATTGAGTTTTCGATATATTTTATTGAGTCGATCGATATTTGTATTCAGTTGATTGATTAATTATTGAGTCAATCGATATCTTTATTGAGTTGATCAATATTTTCATCTAGTTTATCGATATTTTCATTGAGTCCATCGATATTTTCATTGAGTTTATCGATATTTTCATTGAGTTAATCGATATTTTCATTGATTTTATCGATATTTTCATTGAGTTTATCGATATTTTCATTGAGTTTGTCGATATTTTCATTGAGTTTATCAATATTTTCTTTGAGTTTATCGATATTTTCATTGAGTTTATCAATATTTTTATTGCGTTTATCGACATTTTTTTGAGTTAATCGATATTTTTATTGAGTTAATCGATATTTTTTATTGGGTTAATCGATATTTTTTATTGAGTTGATAGATATTTTATTTAGTTTATCGATGTTTTTATTGAGTTCATCGATAGTTTTATTGAATTTATCGCTATTTTTATTCAGCTTATCGATATTTTTATTGAATTTATGGGTAATTTATATTGAAACTATCGATATTTTTTTAAATTACCGATGGTTTTTTTAAATTATCCATATCATCCTCTGCCATATATATCGTAGCCATAATCGAGTTATTTGTTATCATTTATGGTCATTACTATATTCATCCATATTGTTATCGATATATTATCAAGAACGTTCATATATATAGTTGTAGTCGTACTCGTTTCGCACCTTTGCTCTGCTATTGGCATTGTAGGCAAAACGTCCCAGTGAACTTAATTAATAATACTATAGAAAACAAATTTTAATTAACAAACCTCACTGCAACACCCTTTATACTTACTTGCGTACTATTCAAGCACACTCAGTTATTTAAACTATCTTTTCAAAAGTTTCTTCTTCGTCCATCTTACCAATAAACGAATGAATAAGCAGACAAATAAACGTCCGCATTTAAGACATAAACTTGCATTAATAGACTCAGACGTCATGGCACGAAGCGGACAGAGCTTTGCTTCTTTCGCTTGAAGTTTGAGGCCATAAAAAGTGAAGAAAGATGGTGTCTGACCCGCTGGGACAGACAGCGCCGATGATACACTTTACTACATACTTACGTCGCCTTCATTATCTCTACACACGTAGATACGCTTTTATGTACATATGTATGTATATTCTAGACGTCGTTTTTACTTTGCCAATTTGTATGGTCTTCTATTTGCAGTTCTGATTATCTGCTTCTTTCTGTGCATAAATCTTTCATTTCTACAATTTACTGTGTTTTGACTTCTGACTCCGCTGCTTGCATTACTCCATTTTAATGAGCCTCGAGCTGCGCTGTGCATACTATGGCAATAAATGTGGGTGAAGAGTGCGAAATGGAAATGAGAATCGCATTAAACGAAGAAGAAAAATGCAGCTTTGAGTATAAGTAAGACTGAAGTAGGTAGCGGTTGTAGTCGCAACTGTGGCAAAAAAGAAGTGGGTAAACGTTTACGTATCGCGACCTACACACCTACATTCAAAGCAGTTAAAGCGCAATGCGCAAAAAAAAAGGGGGATGAGCGATTTATAAAAATAAACTGAGCTTAAAAGTTGGAGCTAGGAAAATTCGCAATTAAAGCTTAGTTGCTACTGTGTGGCACAGTGTTGTTATACCGGCTGTTTTTTTTTGGGCTTTTCGAAATCCATTAACTTCCTCGACAGGGAAAGATTAATGCGACCGCAAGGCTCTTGAGTGTCAATTTGTTTAGAGTTCTCCCCCCAGAGCAGGAGTGTGGGTC
>JAPVRG010240757.1:0-12259 GCA_029783565.1 Rhagoletis cerasi
CATCCGCATAGCCCTGGACGTCGAAGCCGTTTTCGCCAAGAAGGCAGAGTAGTTCATCTACTACGATGGACCATAGCAGAGGGGAGATCACTCCCCCCTGTGGGCAACCTTTCGTAGCTAAGAATCTGACCCTTTACTGTCTTAGAGTGGATGAAATTATCCCTGATATGCCTGTCCACAATTCCTTCCATTGTTTTTAATAGAAAGGATGTAAGACTAATGGGTCGGTATGACTTTGGTTGGTCAGCTGGTTTTCCCCCCACCTTTGTGATGTAGCGGACCATCACTTCCTGCCATTGTTCTGGAAGGGATCCCCATGCAAAGCATGCTCTGAAAAGTGGTATCACGAAGGGTAGCAAGCGGAGAAGTCCTTTTTGAAGATGAGCTGGGAAAATCCCATCTGCTTCAGGTGCTTTAAAAGGCGCCGAGGCAGATACAGCCCATCTTATTTTATCCTCTTTGAACAGTCCTTTGGCGATTCTCCAATCCTCTGCGCAGGGGCGTTTCATCCCAATCTGCGTGTGGATTGTTCTGGTTGTGCTCAGTGGCACACAGTAAAAACATATAACTAATTTCCTGGCAAACATTTCACTGCCACCGCCTCGCTTTTGCTTGTTGCTTCTTGGTATTCTCTTGTTGGGCGGGCGGCGTTTTCTGACCCCCAGGAGGAAGCAAATGTTTGCATTTTTATACATACATATATTTTATTTTTAATTTTTGTTTTTGAATATTTTCTTTGCAAAACACGAAAGTGCAACGACACAAACGAGAACAACGTTACAGTTAAAACATGCCTACAAGTCCATGGCAAATAGCAAAAACAAAGCATAGCGAGCAAACAACAACAACAAACACAACAACAAGGATGCTTATTTTGATATTAACACGCGAACTTTTATGTATACCAGTGAAGAAGTCATCGCTCATGCCGCATACATAGCTATACACATTTGTATATACATACATATGTACATAAGTATGCATGTACTTTCGTGTTTAAATTTTTTTCGTCAAATTATTTTTTCGCGGCTTATCGCTTGAAAAACCACACTCGATTGTAGGTACAAACATACATATTTACATGCAAATATTGGGGTTTTAAATTCTCTGTATAGGTACCTAATTGCAATTCCGTTCGAGGTTTTATCAAAAACTTTAAAATAACTAAACACAAGCAGGGGTATACACACATTCCTACGGTCAAGACTGAAATTGAATTCTCTTTTCTTTAAGTTTGCATTTGCTTACACAAACACACCTCACTCGTTATCTTCACTAGATGCTTATTAGTAAAGATTTGATTTTTAATCAAAGTAATCGCTGCTAATTAGAATATTGTCCACCATCTTTTGCCTACACTATATTTTTCACACAGTTCTCACATAAAACATTTGCCACTTTGCAAACAAAATTTCAACATTGCATTACCTTTTCGGCGCGCTCCGCTCGCTCCACTGTGAACTCGTTGTACCAGCTACCCGCTGCTTGTCCGTGCACTTGCTGCTGCACACTTCGTGTCACTTCATTTTTTTCACGCACTCTTAAAATTCTTCACATTATTCAATTTTACTTTTTCCGCGCACATTTTGCACACTTTGAAAATCTTTTTCAGTCAACTAATACACGATTTAGTTAATCGTAAATATGTACTTCTGCTCAAGTATAAATTCAATGCATTTATGCGTTCAATTGCATTTTTTCATCACCAAACAAATTCACACGGCACAAAAAAACACTACTCGATGCTTACTAATTCAATTCACTTCGACTCCTATCCACACGAAACGTGACGACGCACTGACCCAGCCAACAGGCAAGCGCGCTTTTGCATCGTTTCAATTTCGGTGCTGTTGCTGCCGCTGCTACTGCATTCTCTGCTGACGAAGTTACTTCGCTAATAAGCATGTATGTATTTGTTGCAGTCGTTGGCGATTGGCGCTAAGCTGCTCTCCCCCCTTCTTTCACACACAATCAATGGTTTTGTTGTTGCGAATATGCACGAGCGCTGCGTTTGCAAGCGTGCGCACGTGTGCGTGTGTGGGGGTTTGTGTTTGCGCTTTGCAATCTACTTTTCGCTTCTACCTGTTTAGTAAAAGCTAAGCTCCTGTTGTTGCCGCTCTCCATAAATACTTGTTTGCACGCCTGGCCTGGCCTGGCCGGGCTTGGCTGTGTGTATTTGTAGTTGTTTTGCTTTTGTTTACCTTTTGCTTTTGCCTGGGGCGCATATGGATTTGTTTTGATGAGTGGAGAACTTACATATACATATGTATGAATTCTCTAGCTAAAGTTTGCTCTCTTTATTCTCTTGGATACATTTTTATTTACATATGTATGTACGCTACTTATTTGCTTTGTTGTTAGCCCGGTGGGGGTGGGGAGGCATGTCAAAATACAGTTGGCAATACTGTAGAATGCTTCTTCTTATCTCTGTATCTAGCGCGCCATCTAACTGTTGAATTTTATTATAAATATTTTATAATATGTACATACAATGAAGAGAATATAACAGGAATTTAAGTGCATATTTGTTTTTAATTTAGATTAATTGAATAAGGTTTTTTCATTGATTTGGAATTTCGGAGAAATAAAAGGTGTTCACCTTTGGTATTGCGAGCACGAAAGCGACAATTAGTGCGATTACAATAAAACAGCGATTTGTCATACAGTTTACTAGTTAATATATCCGGGTACAGGGGTAGAAGGTACCGGCTTGTCTTTGTCTTTATCCGAGTGCTCGGGCATAGGATAAGGTTTATCCGGCTACCTGGGTAGCGGATAATCTTTCTTCGGGTTCCCGCGTAGAGTTTATATTTACTCGAGTAGTACCAGGGTAGTGTGTTATCTTTGTTCGAGTACCCCGATAGAGGTTAATATTTATCCGAGTACCCGAATAGGTTATCCAGATGCCGGGGTAGTGTTTAATATTTATCCGGGTACCTGTGTAGCGGGTTATCTATTCACAATTTAAACGGATGTGTAAGTTTATACATATGTATGTATTACACAGGCCTTCGAAATTTAAATTTTCTTTCCCTCCAATAATTATGTTATTGATGTGTAAATATTTTGGCTCTCGTATGGGCAAAATTTGCGTTAGCCCAGCAGAAAATTTGTAATTGCTTCTTCTGCGTACAAATAAGCACTTTTGGACTAGTACAGGGCTGTTTCAGGACTATTTCGGGACTAGTTCACTACTAGTTTCAAACCATTTTGGGAGTAGTTCGGGATCATTTCGTGACGAGTTCACGACTTTTTGAAGACAATTTTGGGACTATGTCTGGACCATTTCCAGATAAGTTCAGGTCTATTTCAATAACATCGCGGGACTAGTTCGGTGTACTAGCTGCTTCCTATGCGTCTGGACCATTTCCAGATAAGTTCAGGTCTATTTCAATAACATCGCGGGACTAGTTCGGTGTACTAGCTGCTTCCTATGCGATGATAACATTTCAAACGTGCCCTTCCCTGCCAAGTCATCAGCCAATCACATTCCCGTAATGTCGCCAGGGCTCGGCAGCCAAATGAGCCGACGCAGTTGACAGGGAGGTCAGACATTTTCTGACCCGTTTCGAATGCATCGCCCTAGCGTTCCGGGCTCTGATAACCGCCTGGCCATCAGAGTATACCGCCGTTTCCGCAGCCGATTGTGAGCTAAGTTTTCCCAGTGAAAACGGAATGGTTTTAGACGAGAACATACACTTCTTTTTAAAAATATAAAATTTTTTCTGTTAAGATTTTAATTTACTTACATATTTTTATTTTAATAACAATCTATGACAAGTAAAATACAATGGAATAGACAACTTGTAAAAGTTTATCAAATGCTAAAATACTGCCACAACTGTTTGTTTAAAGAATACAGCCTAGTAAAACTTAAATTAAAGATCTACGGTTAAAGAACATTTGTGTGTGCTCACTTAATAAAACCAACAATAACCCTAAATACGCTATGCTTAACAGCTAATAAAGCACTTTTAACTCTTCTGCATATTACACGTTTCTTAAAAAATTAATAATAAATACATTTTAGCAAATACATATATGTAACAGTAAAAATGCATAGCTAAAGACTACGTCCACACGGCGGTTGGAATGAGCCCCTCTTTACTGGTGCCAGGCGGTGTGAGCACTTCCTTGTTAAGGAAGTCCAATGGGAGATTGACTAGGAATCCCTAAATGAGTCGCAAATAATTCATGCATTAGTTATTAAGAAGAAGAAGAAGTTATATACATATGTATGTACAATTAATACTAAAATTGCTACCCACCTGAATATTTGCCACCCGTTTCGCCGCCACCTCCGGATCTGATTTGCAAAGCGGCGGCTCTTCCTGATATTTTCGCAAATCCACATATGACTTCACCTTATCGGTAGGTAAACACTTGAAAACTTCTTCGTATATCTCTGTATTACGCGTGGACGTACGCCGCCACATGCCATTCCAAAATTGATCGATTACCGGGTCCGTAACATCGATTGGCATGCGATCGGCATCGGGGTCGAGTAGGCCTAAATGTTCTTTGTGTAGGAATTTGCGTAGCCTGCCGGCGAACACACCACTCGGATACTTTTTGCCATTCATGCGTCCATCCTCGAACTCTTCATCGGTTATGATTGCAGCGATTTCCGAATCCCGCTTGCCGATCATCGAGCGATCGTTGATATTCGCCGAACCGCAAATTACCACACGATCATCAGCGATCAACAGCTTTGAATGCACATAAATGAGTTCAGTAATGGGCGTGTTATTCAATTGCGAGTTTGTGCGCAAGCTGTGAAAGGATATATACTCGCCGGGATCGCTAATGCCCACCTCCTTGAGGCGTGTGAGTATGGCAGAGCGGCCTCTGTGTGTGAAAAAATTTAGTCTTTACTTCACGACATCCAATTTCAAGTCAGGCATTTGCTTACCTCGATATCGACGCGTAATTCCAGTGCGTGATTGCACGCACCGCATTGCCAGTGCTGCCGCCAACGTCACCTTCAAAGCCAGGCAGCAGAGGAATGATCACAAAAACGCGAAAGGTTTTGCGCTCCCTAAACACGAAACGATTGTAACAAATTGAGTATAAATAAATCATGAGAACATCTCCTTCTTTCTCTCTCTCCCCCCTACAACTCATACTTACTTGTGCGCTCTAACTATGCGCTTGAACAGTGTCTCGCCAATTTGATTGCGCACATTTCCATACGCGCCCGTCGCACCCAACTGCATCGTTATGAAGAACTGATTCTCGATGTAGATGTAGTGCTGCGCCTTCGTTATTGTCTCTATGTAAGCGTCATGTATGCTCTGTTCCACCAAATCTTGCTCGATGAAGCCGCAACTCCACGAGGAAGCACTACGCAGCAATTGGCAAGTTACACGATTCTGTCGTTTCAACGCAATATTCGGATTCAGTCTGATATTGTTGTAACTCTTTGGCATTAGATAGGGAAAACTCGCATTGTCGCGCATCTTCTCCAGCTTCACAGCATTCCAGCGCTGTATGAAATGGCGAGCAACATCCCGCGCTGCCGCTCCCACCAAACACATGCCCACATCATGCCAAGGCATACGTGGCGTATTTGATCGATCTATGATATCGACCAGCGGCGCATCTAAATTCATCCAATCTTTGAGTATGAAATTGGAGTAGTCCTTGCCGAACCAGTATTTCGCTTGGCCGTAGTAGTCGCTGAGAATTTGCGTTTGGAAAGGCGTTGGATCCTCCAGCCCGCCTAGACGCCCCTTTTCCACCTCGTCTATGGTGAATACCAGCTGCTTGGGATCTTTCAGCACATCTGGCGATTTGTCGCCCATAGCAGCGCGTTCCTGCTCGGTCATTGTTAGTCTACTCACCAGATCTTTACCCTTTCGCATCGCATTGGTGGTAATTTTCTCTAAGACATTCTTCCGCTCCAACTCGGGCGTATTCAGCTTCATGCCTTCGACGGCGACCGGTTCGCCAACGGTGGAGGAAAGCAGTTCAGGTATTACGAGGTTTTCACCCGGCGCGAGGGTGCGAAGTTCAACCTCCTCAAATTCTGGCTCTGCATAGCTGACGGTTAGCTGCTCTCTTTTCTGAAAATCTGTGCTCACACTGCTTGTCTCTTTACGCGAGGACTTTTGCGAACCAAACGCAGAGTCAGCATCGTCTTTGGCAAAGAAGCTGGCAAGCTGACGCGTGCTACCCGAAGCCGATGCGGTGGAGACGCTGCCAAGATCTGTGAGACGGTGGCGATAGTCATCCCAACGGCCGTAGCAAAGATCAAGACCGCCGATGAAAGCGTAGGTCTGATCGATGACCACAATCTTTTCGTGATGCGCCCAGAAAAAGACGCCAGCGCGCGCATGGTCAGGATGGCGGAGAACCTACATAAGTGAAGTAAAATTTTAGAAGCTGAAGTCTGGATTTTACGCTAAATACATAATATTTATACAGTATTATACACACCTTGATATTTTCGTGGGAAAGCCTCTGTTTGCTATAGTAACTATTAATGCCCAAAGCCATTTCGACCTCCTTGTAAAGCAACACGAAGATCTTAATACCCTGCGACTATGTGCGCAGGCAGAGAGAAAAATAAAATATACGAGTAACAAAGTAGAATTTATAAATCCTCCACTTAACTTACCGCCCGCCGGTGTAGTATCTTATCCAGCCGCCAGTAGTCGCCATCGACCGCTGGTCGCTTCATATAAATTTCTGGACTCAGCCACCAATCGGCTATGAATATTTCCTCCTTTGCCTCTTCCAGCGCATCGGCTATCGCGCCCATGTATGTGGATCCATCCACGTGCCAGCTTGCTTGTATACCCGAACGCACGGGCGCGTAAGACATATGCGCATTAGGGTAGGTGAAATCGCGCGCATAGGTATTCGCTGTCTTTTTAAGGTACTGCATCCATTCTTTGCACTTACGGCGCGTCCAACATTTGAGTATGATGTGACGACTGTTGGTGAGCACTTGCAAACCTTTGCGCATGCCCGTCTGATAGATACCGGTAGAGACGTCGAAGCCCTGATCGAACAATATCACAGATCTGTTGTGCGAGAAATAGGAAATTAAACTTAAATGCTGATTCCAGTCAGTCTCTTTTTTTCTGCGCCCAGTTTTACCTAATAACACCATCGGGACGTATGTAGCCGAAGCAGGTTTCCTTTACGAAGAACCAGCGATTGCGCCACTTGCCGTACAGCACGTCTGAGCAGAAAAAGCTGCAGCGCACACAGCATTTCTGCTGAAAGCAGCCAAAGAAATTGCAGCCTGCCTGGCCGGGACGCGTTGAGCCTGTGCGCTTAAGTATAGCGCCCTCCTTACCTTTGATGCCGAGATCAGAGACAAAAGACACATTTGAGACTTCGACGAAGTTCAGCTGTCGAAGGAAATTATTATATTTAGCGTGCTAGACTTGAAGCTTAGAACGCAAGCGCCTTTCTACTCACCGTTTCATGATGATTTCTATACAAGCTGATGTTCAGCAAATTATACAGATAATCCTCAAGTTGCTTTATTCGCAGCGGCAGTGACTCGACTGTTATAAGCGACTCGGGGCGATTTGGAAAACGCGGTAGCTTTCGTTTCTTCTTTTTCTTTTTCCCCATAAGCCCAAGCGTTGCCAAAGGACTGCTGTTAGCGCTCGCCAGCGCCAACGTATCAACCGGATTGCCATGGATATTGCCATGGTATTGAACTTTGTGATTACTCTCCATAACCATTGTCTGCGTCTGTGTTTGCTGCAGGGACTTAAGACGCGCCTCATCGGCCATTTGTATAGCAGCTTTTTTAAGCGTTGCACGCTTCTCCTTATGGCTGCGCATCGGGAAGGGAATGTTCAATGAGGTACGGAAGAAACTGAGTTGTTGATGCAGCGAATTGAAATGTTTGTAGCGGCGTTTGATGGTCCACGTGAAGGATCCATGCGTCAGTTCAATAGTGTATCTACCGAAAAGGAGAGGAAATAAGTGATCAAAAACTTTCGCTCCCTTAGTATTCAATGTATGTATGCATGTACTCACAAATTTGGATTCAATAAATGCGTCGTGACACTGCGCTCATTGTCAATTATGCGCACCTGTATTTCAGTGCCGGGAATAAACACTTTGCGTTGAAAGGAATTAAATTTCACGCTCGGCCCGTATATCGAAGTGTATGGTATTTCTGCTTGTTGCCCCGCCGATGTGCCAGCGCCGTCCTCCTCTTCCTCGTCGTCATCGTCGTCGGTGTCTTTGCGTTGCACCAGCACAGGCTTATCACCAACATTCGACAATATCGTCACGGAATCGGGAAACGCCAGCGTTTCGTCATATTCCGATTCGACAAGTGAGAATTGAAAGTCCGGCATGCAACGCGTACCTTTCTCTTCATCCTCCTCCCGTTCCAAATCGTCGGCAGTGTAGTTTCTACTCTCGCTATCGATACTATCGGTGGCGTTGGCTGCAAGGGCAGGTGGTTGCTGTAGATCCATATCGTTGGTCATCATTGAGCCGCCACCGTCGAATTGTGCATAGAGATGGGGATAGTCTAGGTCATCGTAGACAAGCGCAGGATTCGCGATACCCGTCTCACGATCGATGAATTCGTCTGCAAGGAGAAGAAGAGAGGAACGGATGAGTTAAAGGTGTTGAATGTTTTTTTTTTTTTTTAGTTTAATTAGTTTATGAAACTTGAACTGAGAATGTAGTCGCAGTTGTCAGAAAGCCTTAGTGGAAGACCGCCCATTGACAAAATACAGCAATTGGGTATCCTATATCCTAGTAAAAAGAACAAGCTCATTTTACTAGGTACCTCTAGCTTATTTAGGGAATTTACAATAGCCTCAGGCAAGACATTATTAGAAGCCCCCTTAGGTATCAAGAAAGGCACCAACCGTTAATTCCTTCTGCGAAAAAGACGCTCCCTAAGAATTCCGTTTCTTAAGTGCAGATGAATCAGTCTCATCAGCGTCTTCAAAAGAAAGGAGGAAGGACTGATCGGCCTGAAGTTATTGGGTGATACGTGAGAGACTTTATCCGTCTTATTTATGAAAGTAACTCTGACCAAACTCCAAGACGCCGGATCATGACCCCTAGCCAGGCAGCCTGCAAAGATAGGCATCAACCAGCGGCACAACACTTCCGCAGACGTCTGCAGTTGGGCTGGAATTATGCCGTCTGGGCTCTGGCCCTTAAAGGGTTTGGAACAGTCAATGGCCCAAAGAAGACGACGATGCTCGCAAAAAAATTTCTGGAAAGTTCGTTTCATGGCTCGTAGCCTCTAAACGGATCCCTCCTGGATCCGAGAGACTCCTCGCTGTTCAGTGCACAGTTTTCGTTCCCGTCCTTCATGTATGCCAGGGGAACGGGATTCTTAGAGGACTCGTCTGAGCCTCGAACATTCCTGACTACCCTCCAGGAGTCTCCACGAAGTACGTTTCGCTTCCCAAGTCCAATCTTATACAGTGCCCAGTTGGAGACTAATTTATTCCTCCTGGCCTTATTGGAAAGTCCTCTGCACTAGGCACTAAGTTCGGAGAGCTCCTCTGACCACCAGAGCGGTTTGCGATAGGGTAAAAGTATGATGTATTTTAGAGACAAACAGATTTCGGCGTAAACAAAATGCATTGACTCCACGCTCAGTCTTCAAGCTATGTTTTAAGATCCCATAAACCCGTCCTTTGAGCTGTTTCCCAAAGTAATAATGAAAAAACCTGCACTTCCGCTCGCTATTCTCTCAAAACACCCCAATTTACCTCCCTTTTGACTTCCACAGCTCTTCAATTGTCGGCTGACTCTACTCACGTCGTTTCACGTAAATATTTGAATTAAATTTAATCTCCACTAGCAAAAGTGAGCACCCATAACCCATTTCATTTCAAATTGACCCTGAAAAACATTTCTATAGTGCATCCAACTTTTTCAAAAATTAACTTCCCACGAGAATACATATATCTCAGCTCATCTTTTCAGTAGTCAGAGCTCAAAAGCCAGTTGAACGCTAGAGCGCAACTAGTTAATACTGAATGCAGGAACATATGTAAGTACCCAAAAATACACTTATACATACATGAAAACTTATTTGAATATAAAATCTTATATACATATGTACATTTGCAAGTCATACTTAAGCCTCCAACTATTGTGCTGCCGCAGCAAAATTCAACTTCAGAGTACGTACGTAAATTAAATCGGATGCTCTGATCTAATCACAAGTGTCGTTAACTCGATGTGAATTCTGTAGTCTTGCATTAAGTACTCTGCGCGCATAAGTAACTATTTTAATTTTTTTATTCGCATTTTATTGCAATACTTATATGTATGTATCTATGTTTATTTTTCATTCCCAGTTGGAAAATATGTAAGCACCTTACGAGGTAATCCATGTATTCTTTCAGCTTTTAGTACCGAAATTGTTATCATGACTAAGGTTATCTATTAATAAAGCACAACATGAATACCTCCGATGACGGCTTACATTGTAAGTTGTAATATAATGTGCCGCCGAAGAGAGTTTTTCTCTCAGCCGCCGAGCGATTGCACGAATAATAGTTACTTTCCCGCCCCACTTACGTTGGAAGATACATGGTAAATGAGCGTTGAAAAATAGCTATAAATTTCATTTTAAAACTGTATATATGCATCATTTGCGTGATTTATTGAGTACATGGCGATTGCACATTATGAATGCCTTACATTTTCATGCTTACATGTTCCATAATAGAATAAAGTACGTTTGAATGGCAACCCGAACTACTCCGAGAGAGTGCTCAGCAATCTACGTTCTTTATTTGGTAAAGCGGCTTAGAATAATGTCTGATACCAAATGTACATTCTAAATTCCTACTTGCATAAGGCGGCCATGCCTTTGTTAAAGTAAGGGACATTCGGCAGGGAAATTGTAAGGACTGCCGGGTGAAGAGTAAGTTGGTAGTAAGGCATTATTGCGTGATCCTAATTCCCACTGGGTTATTATTATGTACATACATATGTATTTCCTTTTTTTTTTTTTCGAAAACTGGCACAAACAGCAAATGGCAAGCGTCTGCGTTGAATTGGGAATATAAAAACGCCTTTGACTTAGATTTTCCGAATCAGTGTAAGTGTAGCGGGTAGCGAAAGTGCGTTGCATTGCGCAATAAGAAAGTGAACGGAAAATTTCAAGAAAAATTGAAAGTGAAATAAGGTTTTGTTGAAATTCATCAAAAAGTGTAATAATCGTGTCCAATATGAAAATCACTTTGGCATTTGTATTGTTCGCTGGCTTGCTAGCCTTCGGCGTTGACGCCGGTAAGTATGCCTCCTGCTCCGCATATCCTTTGGTAGCATGCATTAAAACTGGCACATCCTTTCTTATTTGTGATTCAATTGTAGTTTTAGAAAAGCAAATATCAGTAGTAATACCATTTCAAATTGCAGGCAACGAACCAGTTTGTTCGTATCGGAATAATCAGGGTGAGACGATCTTTCTGAAGTATTTGCCGCTGCTCAAACAGGGACAGGACTATGTGGACTTTGCGGCAGATGGCAAGTGTGTGAAGCGTGCAGTTTGCTCGGAGAATTTCAAAACCGAAGTGGAAGAGTGAGTGTGAAGAAAATTTTTTTTCTGTCTTCTTGTTGTGTTGAAAAGTAACTCAAAAAAAGAAGTTAGCTTAATGGTGCTATTTTACAGAATTTCGTGACAATTTAAAAAATAACTAAAAAAAATATTAAAAATATGTTTCAAAAAATTACTCTTTTAAAAAAAATAGTAAGGGTACTCACGACACCCGAGTAAGAGAGTAAAAGAGTAAAGTGTAAAGAAAAATTACTTTCTAACAACAAAATACCTTGATTAAAAATTTAAATATTTACTTATCCGTAAACTAAAAGGGTCATAGGTTAAGGTTGAGTGCAAAAGTAAATGTTTAATCAAGGTATTTTGTTGTTGGAAAGTAATTTTTCTTTACACTTTACTCTTTTACTCTCTTACTCGGGGTGTCGTGAGTACCCCTAGTATTTTACAAAAATTTGCTGTTTTCACAAAAAAAAACTACTCATTTTAAAAAGTGCTTTAAAAATTCTTTTTTGTTTTCAAAAAATTACTATAAAAAAATTACTTTGCAAAAAATTTCTTTAAAAAGACAAGTTATTTTTTCGAACAAATACTTCTTCAAAAACCAATTTTTTTAAAACAGCTAACTTTTGTTCAAAATATTCTTAACATAAATTTATTTTTATCTAATAGCTTAGTATCTTGCTTTCTCCCTTCAAATTTTGGCAAAGTTATGGCGAGTAACTTTTTATCGATTTCGAATTT
>JAPVRG010240826.1:0-10116 GCA_029783565.1 Rhagoletis cerasi
ACAAACCATCTACTGAATAGTCCGAACAAAGTCTAAATATCTGGTTTGGATAGGTGAGCCCGTTCTGGAGTTATAGCGTCAGGAAGGAAAACCCGACTTATTTTTATATTATAGAGATGTTTGAAATAGGAAAAACACCCCTGTTGACCATATAACGGTAAGTTTCAGAATTGTGAAAAAACGATGTTTAATACGTGCGCCGGGTATTTAATGTTCGGTTTCACCCGAACTTAGACTTCTTTACTTGTTAAAAATATAATTTTACAAGCTATATACTTAATAAGCTATCAATAGGCAGCCATAAAAGTAGTTCTTTTTATGAAGTTTTTTTTCCTGCGCTTCAGCAAAAATTTAAAAAATAGTAATTTTGTTTACTTGTCGAGAATTTTCAGGGCAATATTTTTTATAGGAATATACTTTGGTTTCTTGGCCACAAACTTCTGTCATAAAATCGACACCCTACGTCTGCCTTCTTCTGCTATTTAAAATCGAAATTTAAGATCCTTAAAAAGGGACTTTAAGCTGAAATGTTCAACGTCTAGTGAAAAAAAGAGTCGATGCTTAGTAATTAAAAAGTTGTTCTTCTCACGTTTAATTTGTTAAAAATAATGAAGCGACGGAATATTATTTGGCAAAAATCTGGTGAAAAAACTCGATGCGTCGTATGTTTTTTTTTTCTATTTTTATTTTTGATGGTGCTCGGGTGTCAAATGCCTTCGTCGCAGCTGAGTATTGAGATCTACTTAATTATATGTCTTAAAATTTCAGTGTCCTCGGAAGACTGGGCAAACTTTCTTTTTCTTGCATTTTTCAGTTATTTATTCAATTGAAGTTGGAAAAGCATCAACATTTTAGCAACTAAAAATTCTGCAAACTTCGCAATTATTCGCAAACAAGATTCCATCTGGAAAAACGAAGCGCATATCCAGACTCACCGGTCTAAAAATGTCCAAGAAATATGAATGTCGTTCTTGACGTTTTCTGAAAAAGCCTTAGTTGGACCCATGGCATGGGATGCATAACTAATCTTTTTTCGTATAAACGCTTAGTTATGATTAAGTTCCGTGTTTTATTTTATTACTTAGCAGAAAAATACACCCGATAATTTTGACCGGTTTTACTTGGCAAATACTCCTTCGTGCGATGTGTCGTTTGTATGTATTTTTTTGATTGTGATAATACAAGCGGTGTACAGGTCACAAAAGTTGTTAAGAAGGTTGCCGGAATAATACTCTTTGTTTCTGTTCCCAAATGACAAACGAATCCCTGTAGTATCCGGATACCCTTTTGAGGAACTTGCTGAAAGCTTTCTATACCGACGGCTCCCACAGTGTAAGTAGAGCTGGATCTGGAAGACGTTTGTAGTGTTACATCAGAAGATTTTTAGCTTTGGGTACAAAAGCTATGGATCTTCGATTCAAAGCCTTTGCAATATTTGAAGAAGCAGACTGGATAATTGGTGAAAAGTGGTGCTTTGGAAGCTATGCTCCTGTAAAGGATACGCAAACGGCTCGTGGCTCTTAGAATTATAAAGGAATATGTGTACATATCGATGGTCCTCTGCAATAACGACACAACTAAAAAAAAAACACAATGCGGCTTATATTTCCAATCCTTGTCTAATCCAAGTCTAATACTTGCTACTTGCTTTAGTAATCCTTATTACTTACTTTGTTAGTAAGGATTACAGTTATGAGGCACTTAACAGAAGTAAGGGTTTTATTTTTTTGAGTTTTGAGTTGTGTCCTTATTGCAGAGAACCATCGATATGTTGAGTTTGAATTAAGTTGAAAAATATAATTAGCTTGTATTCATAACCAAGCCAAGGAAGTGGGCTGCGACGCCTGCGAATCAACCAAGTGTTTCTTGTACAAACTTTACAGAATCTTTCTCAGACCGAGAAGAAAAGAGGACTAATCAAGGATCCAATCCAAATGCAGACGACATTTGGCCACCGTAATTATCATCGACGATCTGCAGTGTATATTTTTCTTAGAGAATGAGGATAATACATATGAGTTATCAAGATTTTGCCAGGTACAGGTAGCGGATTTTTGGGACAGGTGTATTGAGAAGAGACAAAATAAATGCTTTTTCTCTTGAAAAAGTACTCAGATTCATAAGAGAATTCGTGAAATTTGCAGAGGAATTGATAGTTTGAAATCGTAAAGTTTGCCAAAGGTTTTTTATTTTTTTGATAAGGAGAAAAGGATTTCTTGCCAATGGAATCCTCTTTCTGTTTCTATTCATTTCGAACGAATACTTATGTGAAAACTTGAAATTTACAAACTTTATATATCGCAAAAATATGTACGCAGTTTCAGTACACCTAATAGACATATATCACTTCTTTTATTACCTCCACAGAGCGCGTCCCTCCAAACTTTTTTCGAAATTCATTATACTTGGAATTTGGCTGTTGGCGCTCTTTTTCGCTACCCCGTCTGGCATTGCCTTTCGTGTTGAGTTGATGTATGAACGTTACAGAGGTAAGTAAATATGTAGATGAGTTATATGTGTACGTGTGTGTTTACAATTTTCTCTTACAAATTCTTTTTGGAAATTCACTTTAAATTTTAAATGTATGCACAAAGTCTTGTTTCCCCAACCTTTGTGCATTTAATAAAAAATTTTGTTGTTGTTTTTTTCTCTGTATATTTCCCTGAATTTCTTGTCGAATGTGCTCAAAATCAGAGGACAATGTCATCTACAATGTTACCCGGCCCTTCTGTATGAATGTCAATCTTTCCGATGAACAGCTGAAAGTTTATCGTTATGTGCTCGTGGTTGTACAATATTTGGTGCCATTCTGTGTTATAGCGTTCGTGTACGTACAGATGGCGCTTAAGCTGTGGCTTACAAGAACGCCGGGAAATGCAGAGGATACACGTGACATGGCACTAATGCGAAATAAGAAGAAAGTAAGTACAAATAAGAATAATTAATGTGACAAAAGGTCTATGGTTGGTGTAAGGTATGTATGTATGTGTGAACATTAGGGTGCCTCACGGAAAAAAGTTGCTGCTTCCGACACATAAAGTTTTGCCTTTTCAAACTTCCTACCATTTTTTTTTATTTTGCGTGAGGCTGCCGTGTGAAAACATACACACATACATATACAGGGTTTCCCAGAAGTCAACGTCAAGCCGGAAACGAGTGATAGGCCAGGACAAAGTGGCGTCGCTCTCTGTCTCGCTCACACTTCATAAAATGGGTCTCTCCGTCTCATTTAAACTAGAATTACCTAAAAAGTTACGGCTTCAAAAAAAGTCTTGGGTACATTACAATCGTTTTAAGTAAGAAGAAAAATTTCAAAACTGAGTTTCTTTGCAAAAATCATAATTTTCCATAATTCAAGAAACAATCCAGCAATTGTCATACCATTTTGGAATCCTTACTAAATGTGCCAACTTTCAAAGTTACTTGCCAAACTAATGTCGTATATTTTTCTTTTCAGATCAAATTTTTTTTGGGCAAAAAGTGTTGGTTTCTTCCAAGCTAGAGCAGTTGACTATACATTTTAGACGTAAATTTACAGAAGCATTACTCAGAATCACATAATAAAAATAAAATTGAGAAAAAGTAGAAATTTGTAGTAACGGGAATTAAAAAACCGTTACAGGGTGTAGATATTTTCGTTTTTTTTGAACGCCTATGATTTAAAAAATACGAGACATATACATATATATTTTATTTTTCTGATAATTATTATGACCTGGCCTATCACCCGTTTCCGGCTTGACGTCGACTTCTAGGACACTCTATATGTAATACATTACGGTGGTCCAAGTTTTTTTTCAGCCACTCTTCAGAACTAAAGGATAGTGATAATAAGGAGATCCGTTTTTTTGTTATGAAATCTGTTTTGAAGTTTTCCATATATGTATTTTACATTTTTTCGGAGAATTGCTATAAAATCGTTATTTTTAATAATTTTTGATCGAATGAGAATACTTCCCTTCAGAAATCTTCAAAAAAAAATTTTGAAAAATATTTAACTTCAAAATTTTTATAACCACTATTTCACAACCAATAAAAAGTTAAAGTTAAAGTTAAGTTAAAAATGTACCATAATTTTATTTTTTGAAGATTTCTGAAGAGAAATATTCTTATTTAATGAAAAAAAAATTGTTTTTAACGATTTTATAGCAATTCTCTGAAAAAATGTATTTTTCCCATGTAAAATATATGGAAAACTTCAAAGCCCCGGCGGCACGGTCAAATATTATATTTCAATTTAAAAAAGAGGTCGCCTTATTTTCGATACTCGCCGGTAATGGAAGTCGTCAGCGGCAAAATTCTAAAAAGCGCATTTTCCTATGTATTTTTGGACCACCCTCACGCACAAACGTATTTGTATTTCGCTGCCGACTTGTTTAGCAGCGAGCACATATTTAATCTCTAATTAAGCTGTCTCGTGCATATTGCACTATGTAGTACATACTTATATATGCAAATATGTACATATACAAAAGTTTGTGCATGAAGTCGATAATAAGCAAGCGACTGTTTGCAAGTGATCACTGTTGTCTTAATTAAATTATTTTGTTTGTGCTTATTGCATAATTATGGTCGTGTTTTCACAGATGGATGCGACAGGCAACATAATAACTAAATAATAGTCAGAGCTCATATAAATCTCCGTTTCGTGACTTTAATGTCATACAAATAAACGCATAATTATTAAATTTCGTTAAATAAAAACATTCGCATATGCATTCCATTTGGCAGGTCATAAAAATGTTGATTGTCGTTGTGATTGTATTCGGGATATGTTGGCTGCCGCTACAGGTTTACAATATGCTATATGTGACCATACCGGAGATCAATGAATATCACTTCATCAGCATAATTTGGTTTTGTTGCGATTGGCTGGCGATGAGCAACAGTTGCTATAATCCCTTCATCTATGGCATATATAATGTGAGTATTACACTAATTAATAGCATTTAACTTTGTTTTGATTTTGATTTATGTACTTGGGGTGGTGATTATAGGTTGTAAGTTTATGTGAAGGAAAGTAAAATGTAATTTACTGAACTCAAAAAGTTGTTAATTGCCGTCGTATTGAAAAAGAGCCGTAGTCTGTCCTACTCCTAAGCGTTAGTAGCCATGCGTGGCAGTAAAAATTGGAGAGAAATACGCTGCACTATAATGCTGTTACACTGGTTTAATACTTGCTGCTTTTTGGTTAAAAATGCCATAAAAGCTAATATTTAGTACTAATATATTATTGATATGGAAGTTTGTGAGTGAGTGAGTATGTTTGTTGCTCTTTCACACTAAAACGCCTAAATATTTTTTAATGAAATTTGGCACAACGATTGACTATAACCTGAAATAACATTTAAGATAGTTTTTGGAGAGAGTTGCCTATTTATTTCGAAAATATTTTTTAGGGATGCTGCCATCTGTTAAAAAGTTAAAGTCAATTTATTAATAAGCCAAATAAAATATGACAACAATAAGGACGTGAAACTAAAGCGGCTCAAAAACGGTATATTTCGCAAGTATCCTTTAGAAGGGTTGCATCCTGATCAAAAAGTTAAAATCAATTAAAATAGCATATTAAACGTAATATTTTGATATGGGTACCAAACGAAAGAAGTTTAAGAAATATTTTTGAAGGAAGTTGCCACCTGTTTAGAAATTTAAAATTAATTAGGTAAATAAGTTAAATGAAATATTTTGATATGTCAAACGAGAGAGGTGAGAAAGTTTTGTTTCGAAGCTATTATTGAATAGGGTTGCCATATTCTTGACGAGCGTTGCAACCGGTTTAGAAATTTAAAATCAATTTAATTGACAAGTTAAATCAGATTTTACTAATATTATAAATCTGAAGATTTGTGAGCACGTGAGTGAGTGTGTGAGCATGTTTGTTGCTCTTTTTTTGTAAAAAAATTGACATGCAGATAGCTTATGACCTGCACTAGCATACAGCATATCTTTTGAAGTGGGTTGCCAGTTGATTTAAAAATTAACTATTATTTTAAATTATAAGTTCAATGAAATTCTATATTTTGGATACCAAACGAACTATATGTAACAAAGCTTTATTACTAAAACATTTTAAACAGCAGTGCCACGTATTTAAAAATTGAATTTGATTTTATTAATAAAATAAATTAGGCAATCAAGTATTACAATATAGATGGCAGAAAAATGAGGTTTAAGAAAGCTTTAATTGGAAAATATTTTGAAGAATGCTGCCACCTGTTTAAAAGTCGAGTCCCATTTTTTCATAAGTTACATAAAGTATTACAATTTGTATGTCAATCGAAAGAGCTACAAGAATGCTTTGTTTCGAAAACAGTTTTAAATAGGGTTGTCATCGGTTTAAAAGTCGAATTAAATAATAACTAAGTAAAATGAAACATTGCAAAATGATGTAAAGTTAAACTAAATATGTTAGAAGTAAAAAAAATATCTTTTAAACAAGCTTTCTAAATCTGAACCAACTTGGACTTGGGGTTTCCCAACTTGGACTTGGGGTTTCCCAAATCGGACTATGATGAATAGGGGGTCTCCAAATTTCTCTACTCCTGCGCCACCAAGCGGTTTAATTCATCTTTCATACTACATTGTCATCGGGTTATGAGCTAAGTTAGAAGTTCCAAGTCTCTAGCTCATCGAGAAGTTGGTGAAGTATTGATTGCAAAATTCCAGGACATACATACATACAATTGAAGTTAAATAAAAGCTTTTAAAATCGGCCAATGTGTTTTTTTAATAATATTTATTATTATCAGTTATATGATTTATTCCTTCATTTGCTGCATTTGAAATCATAACGTTAAATCGAACATCACGCGGGCGGAGCTGCGGGAAAAAGCTAGTTCTAAAATAATTATTGTCTTCAGAAATCGATAGTAGGTAGAACTTAGAAAATTATTTCGTAGAACATTTTAAATCGTTTTATACTATGGATTATGGGCACAACATCTCTTCTAGTTATAAACGTGGCCCCATCAGAATTATTACTTTTGTATTAGGTTAAAATGACAGCGCGAAATGAAAAATTTACACAGAACAGAGCTACCACCATTTATGACGGTGTTTTATTCTGAGTTTCATCCTCCAAGTTTCAATAATTGACCCGCTGTACCCCGCAAACTATTTCTTTGTTTTGAGTTAAAAAGGACTAGTTTTATAAGAATATAGCAAATATGTATGTTGACTCGCGTAAAATCGGCCTTATTTTCTGGCTGAAGCTGCTGAATCAGTAAAATCAGTTAGACCATTTACGGCAGGCAGATTTCGCGGATTTGCGTATCATAGGTAGAGCTCTTGAAGACCTGTAATATGACGTCTCTATCAAACTCGACAAAGCGCGATGACTGCGTGGAATCGACAATTTATAATTTATCCTTCAATGGATGGGGTCTAGCGTCGAGAGGCTAGAAAGCAGCGCAACCTTCCAAAACCCTCTTACTTCCATCAGCGTTGGAGTTCATGTAGCAATCGGAAAGAATCAACACTAAAACACTTGGTTTTGTCGGGGTTAGATTACCTCTCTAACGTCCTTAATCTGTCGCTGGCCTCCCCATCAGCCCTGATTTGGGGATATCCTTAGTAAAACCCGGGAAGCAGGCAAGCAAACGGAAGTCTTATTAGCCAATAACTTGAAGCCTTACTACTCTTGCAACTTACCTAAATCATTCTACGACCTAAACACTAATATAAATCGCGACTTTAAAAGTAAACGCCCCTCTGAGAAAATTGTCTCAAAAGCGTTGGGCTTCTCATAAGCTTTTTATTGCATTGTTATTCCACGCTTACAGAGGGCACTGAGATATCCTCGCTCCCACTGAGTGGTCGACAGTCATCGGTACTTTTTTGAAATCCAACTTTGAAATCAAGAATACTTAACCAGCGGATCCCAAAGGGTGGTGAGGAGAGGAAACTACTGCCTCATTTCTACATCACGAAGCTTTCTCAGCCATTAGACTAGATGGAACTTTGCTGATCTCATGCACTGAAAATTGCTAACTTTTGGCGACCGGCGGTAGCATTGATAATCTTCACATGTTTGAAAGTAAGTGACGGTTTCCCTGGCCGTTCTCGATTCTTCACTGTACAGGGCCTTTCCCCTCCGCTCAAAAATACAGGGCGACCTAGACTAAGAAAACTAAGCCGGAACTAGGCATACAAGCAAATTTTAGGGGTTACCTCTGGCACCTTGATCGTTTTCTCCGTGTATACAACTGCGCAATTAGGTCTTCAATTTATTAGCAATTTTTTTTTTCAAAAGAGCCCTTAATACGAAATTGATGGTATTACGACATTTATATAAGAGAAATTTGTCAATATAGCATAAGCCTCTGAGCATTGTTGCTTGAAGCAATGAATTAAGTACTTAAATATTCATATTTCTTGGTGTGAATTATTTTTAACTGTAATTCGTTCACCTCATATTTATTATGAAATTCCCATTACCTCAGGCTATCTCTGAATGCTGCGTATTTTTTAACAGCAGCAACATGACACTCCAATGATTTTTGCATAGGTGTTAGTATTCACGCAGCCGTCTTTTTTGATTCAAGATTTTCGACGTCAATTTATCCTTGTTCCTATAAAAACTGTATTAAAAATTGCATGTTTATAAAAAAAAATTATCGTTACCGCCATCCATAAGAAAGGCGCGTGTGTTATCCGTAATTAAATTGCAGTACTGATATCGCTGCCAGCATTATCTTGATTGACTTTTACATTAGTGGAATTCTTAACTTTATCGAAGAGTGCTATAAGTTAATTAAAATGCTTGCGGTTTTATTCAAATAAGCTTGCTGATACAAGATAACTTCAGTTTGTTACACACTTACATATATGCAAGCTGTTTAGTAAGCTAACAGCAATGCCACAATTTGCACATGCAGAGTCTTAGCGACCTCGTGTGGAAAGTTGCGGAGTCTCGTGGTTTTGATGTGAAAACAGAGACAGAAAACAGTCGGTATTTTAGGTTTTTAACAAGAGAGACTTTTATTAGGATGACCTTCACTTTTAAAAGACTCGTGCATACTATATTTCCAGACCTTCGGCAAATGCATTTTATGAGAAGGTTTTTTATGACGCAAATACACTCGGCGGATTGACATTGCCGGCCGAGGGGTGACCGCAGTCAGAAGAAGCATTTTCTAATTTAGATGTTGCCCGGACCAGGGAGCGAATTCAGGTCCTACGGAGTGGTAGTATGCGCAAGTTAAAGGATTGTAATGAAATTTGGCACGTAGGTATGACTTGAGTTAACATATGCGATATTTTTCGTAGAGAGTTGCCACCTTTTTCTAAAGATAAAATCAATTAATTAAAAGGTTAACGAAATATGTAAACAGTGTGGACGTCAAACGAAAGGAGTTCCAAAGCAATTTATTTAAAAATGATTTTGAACAGGGTTGCCAAATGATTAAAAATATAAAATTATTTTAAATTACAATTTTATGTGATATAGTGTAATATAGAATCCAAACGAGAGAGGTTTAATGCAACGTTACTTGTAAAGTATTTTGAATAGGATAGCCACCTGTTTCAAAAAATAAAATCTATTTAAATTACAAGTTAAATGAAATGTTGTAATAAGTAGGTTAGTCAAATATATAAACAAGGTGGACGTCAAACGAAAGGAGTTCCAAAAAAAAAAATTATTTAAAAATAGTTTTAAAGAGGATTGCCACATGTTTAAAAAAAAAACATTCATTTATATTACAATTTTATGTGATATCGTCGCTCGAATAAAGAAACAGTGTAAACGCCACATACACCATTATTCGATGATTGCACCATTGGATAGACAATCCTTTAATCTATTAGAAAAATCTTTAGTTTTCTTAGATATCTTTTTGGCTCACGAATTTATTCGCGAAAAACTAATTTGTATAATAATAGTGTAAGTGCTACAATTGTTTACAAATAGTGTATGGTGCACTTGCAGTATTATTAAGCAAATCCCAAAGAAATTCTTGTAATATTAAAATAACGAAAAGTATTTTACTTCATTATATTGCTGATAACTTTCATGGGTTGCTTCAAAATGTGAATAATAAAATGGTGTAATATCGACATACACCAATTCATTTTTCTGAAAATGCAAACAAAATTTGAAATGAAATAGTGTAT
>JAPVRG010240859.1:0-12412 GCA_029783565.1 Rhagoletis cerasi
TAAATCACTATCTAGCTATTACATAAGGCATTATAAATATGTATTACACGTATTATTTTATAAACACTTAATAACTTCTAATTTCATAACTATAGTTAGGCATGTTTTGTACATTATACCACATACTTATAAGTCAAGCAAAACACCTAAATACACATATTCACATTCATATAAATTTATTGCAGCCATTGATTTGATCAATTCACTCCTAAACAATTTAGGCTTGACTTTTAACTTAGTTAAATAAATTGAAGTAAATTTACTTATAAATTTCCTAGTATCCAACATGCACAAAAATGTTTCTTCGTATTTATTTGCCAGTTCTTCTTCTTCCATCTCAGCTTCTTATCTTACTTTTATATGCTAAATTGCATATTTTATTTATTTTTTCACTATGAATTTATATTTATCAAACGCATTATACTAAGCACGGGTCTCTGTGCCGTCGGGTATTAATATTATAACTGCACTTTACATATTTTAGAAAACAAAACTTTTGGTGAATTCTGTGGCATTTTTTTAAGCAACTCGAGATATGCCATTTTCCCTTTAAAGCAATATTTCATTGGGTTTCCAAACAATATTAACTTGCCATAGGTGTAGTTTAAGATGTAATATTAATAGAAGCTCGATAAAAATATAAAACTTTTCTAGGGAAGTTTATAATTTTTTAATTCAAATTCAAATCTTCTAAGGGCCAGTTTTTCAGTGAAAGTTTATCTGTGTTTGTCGTTTAAACTCAGTTTGCAGATTTTCAGTCAAAGTTAAGCGTAGTTGAAACTTATGGCGTTTTCTTTTCTCGAAATAATGTTGCATTTATTCTGCTGTTTCAGGGCTGTCAAATTTGCATGTTCTTTTCTCAGCATCTTCTCTGGATTGTTTGTTCTTTTCTCAACATGTTGCCCTCTGGCCCGGCAAAAGTGCAACATTTTCTGCCCTTGTTAATGCGAAAGGGTGACTGTTGCCCAGCAGATGTTGATGCGTGATAATTATACTTCATAAATAAATTTTTATATTATAATGAAAGCGAATTGTATAATTTTATCAAAATTAATAAAATAAATTGCGAATAAGTTAGTACAATCATTAATTTTCAAGTTGGCACTGTTGTTTTGTTCTTTTCTCGTACGGAAAATGCAACCTTTTTACAAGGCACAGGGGAACATTTACATAATGTTGCCATATATTGAGGCAACATTTTTTTTTTTTTTTTTTGATTTGATTAATTGAGAAAAGAAAACGCCATTAGTTTAAACGCCCAATCTGGCTGAGTTAAACCAAGTTTAAGGTATCAGCTGTTATGCTGTCTATTTGCCGTTTTAGTATAATAAAATAATAAATAAATAATATAATAAAATAATAATAGTATAATAAATTTGTTTGTGGAGGGTGTTGCGCATTTTAGCAGTTTTGTCTTATTTTTGTATTGCTCATATGAGCGCCTTGCCATATGCAACGCTTTTTGTGCCCATTAGCATAGAGAGTGTTGCCCTACAAAACATCTAAATTATGAAGCGGCCTTAAACTCGCACTGAAAAACTGGCCCTAAAAGTCACTTGATCACTCATTAAAACTACAATGAATTGCGACAGAATTAGTCGAAAACCGCTTAAGCGGTTACTAGCGCCAAACAAAAAGAAGAAGAATTTCGGTACACTATAAACTGGTTTTACGTTATTTTGGGATACTATTAAGAAAGATATTAATTACATATAAGTTCAGGTTTATTTTAAAGAATTTCATTAAGTGAAAAATGTTAGAAGTAGCGAATAAAAGAAGTTACTATTTTTTATCTGGCTCCACAGGCACATTTTTCAATTGCATATAAGTACATATATGTATTTTCACCTTAGAAACTGTTTTTACATATCTATGCATTTCAATTAGCGCGACACTCAAATGTACATATATTGAATAAATAACACTTATATTTGTAGCGATTATTATAAAATTCAATTTTTGTTTAGTATATGTAAGAGTACACAATTTACAAATATGTAAGTAAGAGCTTTTATACAATACTAAGCAACAAATTTGGAAAAACAGCAATAATGCGAAAAAGTCGACAATTTATTTAATTCATACAAACACAAGAAACAAAAACAGCACGGAAATTTTAATAATTTTAATAATTTTCACACACATAATTTTTTGAAACATACTTAGTATGTATGCATATTTTGTTATTTAGCTTTTCTTTCCGTTGTCACCAAAAACTTTTGTAGCGTTAATTTCGATTAATTATATAGCGTCAAGTTTTTGTATGTAATTTGAAATTCCCTAAATAGTATTAACGCGCTTGGCTCTTCGTATACAAATATATGCACTTTCATAAAATTATTACAATTGTATAGTATATTTTAAGGTCACATACATATGTATATGTTTATCTATGTACATATGTATATCATTTAAATACCTGTAATCGTAATATTAATCAATCGAATAATCAGCTTTTGGGCTAAACACATAATTCATTGCCTAAATTCTTGCTATCAACTTTTTTTTTTTTTTAATATAATATATCATAAAGATGTGGCATGTTGCTATTAATTTTAATTTTCAAATGAATTATGTCATGTAAAGTTTAACGAGACAATTTGCCGACGTGTTGGACATTTATTTCATTAAATTTAGTTTTGCCTGCTAATAAGAACTAGTAGGTTGTGTCTTAACTCATATACCACGCCCAATTTCAATTGCTGTGAAATGAGAAAATGTAGAACAATTTACAGCTTTGCTTGCTGTCAGCATTTTATTGAAGTTTGTGTGGAGGCTATTTAGTTAAACGATTTTCTTCTATAACCTACTTATGAATGCACATTTAAATAAGCATTAGTGGCCTAATACATACATATGTAAGTATGTACATTAGAGCGTCTCGCCTTACAGACAAAAAAAAGTTCGCCGTACACCACCTCATATTGAATGGTTTTGAAAAGCATTTAAAAAATGCTTTTTTGGACAACCCTAGTAGTCGCTCAATTACATTTTTCTTCATATCTTCGCCATTTATAGTCGTATTTTAAAGTGTGATACAGCAATGTTTTTGTCTCGAGGAGGGGGGTTTTCCTACTGAAGTTCATTGACATAATGTGCTCCATTACCTACCAGATTTCATTCGCTACCACCCTAGCGTACCACCCTAATGACAGTAAATTGAAGACCGTCAAAAATCATGAATCTTTAGCGAAAGAAGTATTTCGATTAGTTCAGTAGAACCCGAAACAAAACATTTTATTTTTAAAAACAATGTATATTCCGATCAGTTCTTGATTTATTTAATTTGTATACTAATAGGCTCGTCTGATCTAAGTTTAAAGATGCGAATAAAACTCAGTTATTCCATTTTTCTAGCCCAACGTTTCGCTAATACTTTTTAGCATCTTCAGGGGCAATTCGTTTATTTAATATCTGCCACAAACCAATGAGATACAAAACATATTAAAACATAAACATAAAGCAAGAAAAAATATATATAAAGACAATTGAATATTTAAAAATATATAGGTACAAACCAACTCACACTATTGTTTTGAACATTTTAACAAATTTGGAAATAATAACATTGAACACATTTGAATTTCTGTGACTAAAAAAACATTAAAAACGAAAAAACATTACTAAACACGTATACACTGAAAATCAATTGTCTTTATATATATTTTTTCTTGCTTTATGTTTATGTTTTAATATGTTTTGTATCTCATTGGTTTGTGACAGATATTAAATAAACGAATTGCCCCTGAAGATGCTAAAAAGTATTAGCGAAACGTTGGGCTAGAAAAATGGAATAACTGAGTTTTATTCGCATCTTTAAACTTAGATCAGACGAGCCTATTAGTATACAAATTAAATATTTTATTTTTAGTTTGAAAACCACACATACATAACACACTCCCTCCTCGAGATAAAAACATAGGCGTATCACACTTTAAAATCCGACTATAAATGCCGAAGGTATGAAGAAAAAATTAACCCTAGACTTACATTCTTCGTCGTTTTGACGACGCTCCATTGCATTATACAGTTTATTATTGTTTTCCTTTATTGTGAATAATTTAAATTTTAGGTTTAAAATCACATTCAAATGAATAAATAAGAATTCAAATTATTAAATAAATATTCCGACTAAAAAATGGCGATTTTATTATATTGTGTCTGGGTCTAGGTGCAGTCTGGGGTTAGTTTAAAAGTGGGTGTCGTCGTTTCGACGAAGAATGTCTTTAGTGTACTAAAAATATGAATGTCCTAGGGTTAAATGCTTTTCAAAAACATTTCATATTTTTTACTTTGCTGTAGATATACAGTGGTGGCCACAAAATTAGGGACACGACTTTTTTACAACCATTTATTTTTTATTTATTTATACTTTATGTTTTTTTTACAAAAATGTAGTTCATACTACAAAGAAAACCATATAACTCAAAGTTTCAAACCTTGTACAAGATTTATAAAAATTCGCAAAATTTCAAAAAATTTCATCAAATGGTCATCAAAATTTCGAACTATTTAATCAGAATTTATAAAAAAATTTAGGTATGCAAATGTTTGAAGCAGTTCTAAAATCAACGAGATTTTGCTGAAGGTGTTTGCTCATTTTCTCGCATTTAAGAACAATTTTCGAACATGCTTTGTTCTGAAAACGTTTATGCTAAAATATGTCAAATTTAACTAAGCAAGATCGACTCGACCCGATTCTAGTGGGAACGATAATATGCTTACATTTTTTAGTTTGACCAAACACATTTTTTTTTAGTATTTATCAGATATTTTGTTTTACAGGCGAAAGCACAGTTGTTAAAATATTTTAAATTTGGGGATTCTAATCCAGTCGGCATCCCAGAATTCACAGATCTTGTTTTATTACATTTTTCTATATGTACTCCGATTATATTATATACTAATTTTTTACTTTTCCACGGTTTTGATTTTAGTACAATTGTCATTTGATGGACAAAAAAAAAATCGCTCAAACGTCCTTATTTGTCAAGAAAAGCCTATGTTTTGCCTTTGGGTAATAATTTCAAAGTGTTTGAAAAGGCATTTATTGATTATGGCGGGTTTTTATTGCTCGTGGCTCATCTTAACTTCAAATTTATATTTTCAAACAAATATACGTATGTACATCTGTATGCAGTTATGCTAGATACATACATATTCAGAGTTTTGCATTTAGGATTTTGTTCAATTGAAATTTACAACTAGCCTGCACATTGCAGTTACATACTCATTTACTATGCAAATTCTATAAAATTTGATAGCAAGTACTAACTATATAGAGGTATAAGATTAAATGCTAACTATTTGATACATTTACATATGTTTGTGTGTTGGTATACTCATGTACATTAGGGTGCCTCACCAAAAAAAAGTTGCAATTTTACCACCGGAATTATATAAGACTTCCGCCAAAATGTTTCAGAAAAATTTACATACATTAAGATTTTCGTGAGCTGGACCGATTTGAAAATAGCTCCAAAAATCTCATTATTTTGATTCCGTTGATTAAATTTTTAAAAATTTTTATGCAGACATTTTAAGCTTAAGCTCTTCTATCATCTGAGGCGATTTTCTGGAAAATCTGGAAATATTCTTAAAAAACTAATTTTATTTATAAAAAAACTTGATCTTTGGAAATATTAACTGACTTTCAAAAAAGGAGAAGGTTATCAATTCGTCGAACTAGTTTTTTTCTATGTATGTTACCGGATAACTTTGGTCACCGTGAACCATTTTCGATAATTCTTTTTTTTTTCGGAGAAGTTTTACCTCAAAGGTGAGCTTATACTAATTTGGTTCATCCGATCATTGGACCATGAAGCAATTAGCGGTAATCCTAATTTTTTATATGAGGCTTTAACTCGGTTGTTTTTTGGTTAAAAATTATTTGTTCCAAAATATTTTGGCTGAAGTCTTAAAATATAATACACTAGCCATTAACCGCTTGCTTTGCGGCGCCTTAAACACATTTCGAATCGTAAAACAATCATTCAATTCGGTCAAGAAATAAGGGAGGAAATGATTTCTAACTGAAACCCCCTTCCTATACTCGTATACTCGTATGTATATGTAGATATAGGCGAAAATGTTGCATGAACTTTTAATTAAATTAACTCGACTCCGGTAGCACCTATTGCTTCCATTTTTGGTAGGTTGATTTCTTTATATCTGTAACACGTGTACGGAATTTCAAGCAAATTGGACAAAAAACACGATTATTTCGAGTAGTTCGGTCCCTGGTCCATCTACCGGAAAAAGTATCCTACATGGTAATACAAGCAATAAGCTATCTAAGTGCAACATTTCAAGAAAATCCGACTATAAACGCATTTTTATGAGTAGATCGGTCCCTGGTACAGCTAACGGAAAAAATTGTCCTATATGTTAATCCCGGCAATGGCGAAGCTAGGATCCTCGCTCCCGCTAGACCTTTTTCCGAGGGATGATATAAGTAGAACCATAGTTTTTGAGAAGAGATTTAAAATAGAGTTAAGCAGCAAAGCTACCTGGAGCGTCTCCACGTTCGAGAGGCTCCTTCAGGATAGCACCCTGCATTGGTATACGGACGGCTCGAAGACCCCAGAGGAAATAGGGGCTGGAACATTTGGACCCAGAACCAAGATCTCTTTCCCTATGGGGAATTATCCGAGCATTTTCCAAGCGAAAGTGTACGCCATTTATTTATGCGCTGAGACTATTATCAGCAGAGGGTACCGAAATGAGAATATTATAATTCTAATTGACAGTCAGGCGACACTCAAGGCTTTACTATCTTATGAAATAAAATCATTATTAGTTCCTGAGTGCATTGAGAGGCTTAACTCCCTTGGCAAACACAATAATATCCGCCTAGTGTGTATACCTGGCCATATTGGAATAGAGGGTAACGAAGCAGCGGACTGTCTCGCAAGAGAAGCGGCAGTCATTACTCCAGTTGGCGCAGAGCCCTTCCTGGGAATAGGTCCCAACACTATAAGGGAGGAGCTTAGGTCGGAGAGGTACACTTTAAGGGTCCTAAACTGGCACAGTTCTGTAGGAATGCGTCAGGCTAAGAGTTTACTGGGAGGGTATAAGAAAAGAAGATTCCAAAGCTTAATTAGCCTCCCAAGGCAGAAGCTGAAAATATTAACAGGTCTCCTCACAGGACACTGCAGACTAAGAGGTCATCTACACAAGATGGGGATATGGTCGAATGACCTTTGCCGCTTTTGCGACTCTGCTAGCGATACACCGCTTCACATCCTCATCGAGTGTGATGCAGTCTGCAGAAGGCGTGAGAGATGTCTAGGCTACAGGTGGCCAGAGCTGAAGCACATTCACTCCCTAACCCCGAAGGCGCTCTTGAACTTTCTGGGGAATTTAGGTTAAGATGAAGAATTGTGAAGAGTAGAGGGCACAATGAGGGCTTACCTCATCAAATTATCTATCTTTCTAATCCAGGCACCGATTTTGTTACGTATGGAGATTGATGCAACCTAATATACATATGTAAATTAACGTGTACATTTTAGATCTTCTGTGATTTTCACTAGCCACAAATATATAAATATATTTATCTATCTACACGCACATATTCATTGCATTTGTTGCCCAATTAAAATAATTACAACTGAGCTTAATCAACAGAAGCCACTAAAGTCCCAATCAGTAACCTGACGACATACGCTGCAACACGGTTGATGATGGTGGTAGTGCTGTTGTTGCAAAGCTACTAAACTTCATGCATTTGCTGAAATTTCAAGAAGCCTCAAAGCCTATGTGCTGTGTGGGAGATGTTGTGTAACTATATGAAGTTGGGTTTTGCTTTTCCAATGGATACCTCTACCAAAATAACCAACGCATGAGTGGATGCATGTTGCTTGACTGTTGTAGTCGGAATTTTGTGTGTCGTATACATTTTGTTGCTGTCACCATCCCTGCTATCATTGCTGTCTCTGTATCACTTGTCAGTGTTAATTAATTAACCAGCATTTTAACTGTTCAGTGTGAATATCACCTTTGCAATGGTTGGATGTTGTTGGAGTATCGGAAAGATGCTGAGGCGTACTTTAGCTTAACATTTGCTACTAAACTCTGCCATTTCCATTGCCAGTGTCATTGTCTTAACTACGTACTACTTGTATTTTATTTATTGCATTTTTGTCATTCTCTGCTCCACTTGTCACTGCTAGAGGTTGCCATTAACCGTATATACATACATACATATCATTGTGGTAGGTTTTGTGTGTTACTGCGTTGCTGCATGAGCGTTGCTTGATGAGCTTGTTAAGATGCTTGTTGCAATTATAATATAAGATCTCGTAATTGTTGCAACACGAGTCCTTAAGACTTCACTTGCTTCGAAAGCTGTGTTGGTGGTAGTGCTGCCAGCCTCGTTAGCCTTCTTTTATTCTTTCGATGCTGCTCGTATTTCATTTATTTGTTGTAACCGATCCTTCCGTTGCGCGCTTGAATGCATCATTTATTAGCTTCGCGCACACCAAAAGTTCCTCAAACACCAGATTTGTTGTCAACTTGTTAATGATGCTGTTGTTGTTGTTATTCCTGCTGTCGCTGCTGCTGTTTCCATTACTGCACCGCCACGTTTACATGCCTCCCTAAACTCCTTTCTCTCATTTCCTGCCCCACTCCAAAGTCATACATTCAGATCAGCCATCATTTTGCGAAAATCATTGAGTGATCCATAAGTATCGAAATCATCACAGCCATCCAATTCACTGCCTCGTGAGCCATGTCGACTTCCCGGTGCTCCGGCGCCCATATGTGTGGGACGTGGCAAGGTCAAGGGCACAGGCAGCAGCTCCGGCATCACTGAATGGTGAGTGATGAGCGCACGCAGCGAAGAGAACTCCTTGGTGAAACCCTGCAAAAGCATGAGAAAGAAAAAAGTTAGCATTCCAGTTCATTTGCTTTTCTTTAATTTACACATTCACTGGCAGTATCGTATTTCATCGTGTAACCAACCTTGATTTTATAGCCACGCGGTGTACGCAATATCAGGTAGTGTGCCACTTTGGGCGCTGGCGGTGGCACGCGTAACGATAATGCAAAACAGCCGGGTTTTGTGCTACTCTGTCGCACCAAAAATGCGCCGGGACTTTGTCGCGACAGCACCTCTAACGAGATCTCACGCGGGATACCAGCTTGAAACCATGCAGCGCCTTTCAATTCGTGTTGCTCCACCAGGCTGAGATTGTCGATGCGTAGTGGCGCGCTAGGTGCAAACATCTTTGGGCTGGAGTTGGCTGCGTGAAAATGTGGCAAAAGTTTATAATTAAAAATCAAAAATACATAATGCCTGCTTACTGGCTTACCACTGCACGTCTCACGCAAATATTTCTTCTTATAGCTAAATTCGGTGTGCTCTTGCAGGCCGATATGCGCTGCTTCTAGCGTTGGTAGTGCTGTCAAAGATTGTCGACAAGAATCGCCGAACTTGTTGGTAATCATTTTCTCTGGTTCACAGATTGCTTCGTTCACGTAACCATCGGATATAGTTTGCGATGAGCCTGAATTGAGTGAGGATGAAGCGGTGTGCACAAGCGGTCGGCTGTCTTCGGTGCCGCGCAGCAGACCCATACCCATTGTGAGGCGTTTCACCTGAAAGCAACAAAGGGGAACAATTAATTAAATACGATGAAGATAAATGTAGGTGATAAAAAGAGAGATAGAGTAAAATTATAATTTTTATATACTAAACTCAAAGGAATATAATTTCTTTCTGTGATTTTCCATTCGTTTTATAGGTAGCCACCTATTACTACTACCAAATTTGCGTTACATCACTTTAACCAATTTTGACCGAGTTTAAAAAGCGAAGCCAGTAGTGCCTTTTTCAGGAAGAAGGTATTTTTGCGCTTGAAGTATTTGCGTCCATTCGTAAGACGTGAACCATCCATTGGAGTCGCGCAACATTCCGTAAAACTTACGAAGAATCTTACTCCCGAATACTCTCAAAGATCGCCTCAGCAAATGTAGGCAAGTATGCGAAGTCCTCTTCTACCAATTATAAGTTTCAACAGAGACGTGAGTGCCTAGGCGCCGATACGACGACTCTTTGTTTGATTTGTTCGTTTTTTCTTCGTTTACCACCAGACCAACGCGCTTTTATTCTCAATTTAGTGTAGAGAAGGGAAAAAAATGGATTGAACTATCGAACCGACTATGAGTCAACTTAGGTGGAACATCACTTTGTATCAAACGGCTCGAAGAGGTCGTTCCCAATTATGACGGAGCTATATTAGTTTCGTGGGCTATCAAATGCATCCTTTTCGAGTCGTCCAACTATTTAGGTAGGAGTCTTTCTTAATATCGAGCAGGCTTTCGATAATATGCTGGCCAAGGTAGACAGTGGTAAACTCGATTAATAAACTGCACGTCGGGGCCGGCCAAATTTATTTAGCAAACGAACCATAATCGCGGAAAGCCGCCACGGCGAAGGTGGTCTAATGGCTGGAATCGAACTGATTTCATTATACCGTAACCATCCCCCGAGGTACCCTAGTCAACGGTTGCTAGTCCGGAGTGGTGTTTGCTCAACTGGCAGAAGTTTCGGCTTCACATTCTAACCAGAGCGCTCAATCTGGTACCACGGGGGAACAGGGGCCCCCAGAGCATCCTATATTTGCTTTGGCCTGTTCCTTTTGGAGAGTTGCTTGTCTTTTCAATGTGGAGCTGCATAGCAACCGGGTGCCGGACCCATAGTACGGCAGAGGTTTTAGGTCGGCCTCGAGCCCGACCAAGGTGGTAAATTGTGTACACCCACATGGCCAATTGGTAGCGAAGTGCTTGCATTTTGAGCCCACAAAATGCTTGCATTGGCGGCGCTGATCAATGCATTGTTTTGATCCGCTGTGCTTTTGAGCGCCGTGGGGTTAAGCCTTTCATAGACAGGTACTCACGTAAAAAACCTTGACTTCATACCGTGACCATCATAGTTATGCTATTGGAAGGAGCGCAAAGATCCACCTTAACTGAAATCAATGGGGCACTGTACTACAATGCTAGAACCTTCAAAAAAGGACTGGGCTGGGTGTGGCATTTTAAACCAAGATCAGTAAACTTATTCAGGGATTTATCGAAGTCTGGGATTTATCGGAGGTAACCATTGAACAAGGCTTTTGGTTCTCGAAGATACGCTCGAAAACGGTAGAAGAATTTTTGAATTTACCATCGAGCGCATCAAATTACTTCGCTCATATGAGGTCTAGCTAGCAAGATGGGACATACTTAGAAAGCAGTTACTAGGTAAAAGATGGAACACCACTGGAGATTTGGGGACTGCACATAGACAGAAGGGGCTTTAGGCAACTTAACGAACGCTGAACAAAAATATACCAAAGTGAATAGGTCCTGCTAGCCAGGCGACGGGTTAACCAGGAAGCTCTGAAAACGAAAAAATATCACAATCGTTACATATACTCCATATGTACAGTTTTTATTGTCTGAAAATTGCGAGGAAGATTAAGGTGAAGGCTTAAGCTTTGAGCACTTTGGGTCTCCTTTTTTCCATAGCGATTATCTATCAGTCGCAGCAGCTGTAGAATTTAAATGTGAGCAAACAAACCTTTAGGCGATACCGTTCAATCTTTGCTCTTCTCCATTCCCGTTCCATGTTTCTTCTCTCCTACTTTTTAAATGGTATCACAAAGCATATTTTTCCATACTAGTAATCTTTCACTAGTGGATGCGGCCATAACTTAACCTAATCTATACCTCTTAAAAGTACTTTTGTTCTTAAATAACTTTTATACTATCCCTATCGTTAAACCATGATGGGACTTAAATATACAATTCAATTTCAATTAAAATCACATATGTACATTAGGATGCACCACTCTCGACACTCTCTATAAAAATATAAAACTCGTTAGATTTTAAGACATCCGCCAAGATATTTCGGAAAAATATTAAAATTTGAGTGAGCTGGACCGATTTAAAAATACCTCTAAAAATTAATTTTTTTAATAAATAAATTTAATAATTATAATGTTTTGGCTCTTACGCTTTTGCTAAGTGTTTGGCCGAGTTTCTCCTCCACTTCATGGCGTGCGCCTTGATCTTGTTACACAAAAGGAGGGACCTACAGTTTTACGCCGCCTCCGAACGGCAAATGGATTTTATGAGAAGCTTTTTCAAGGCAGAAATACACTCGGGAGTTTGCCATTGCTTGCCGAGCCGACCAAACAAAATTAGTTTTTAAAAATATTTTTTTCCAAAAAATCATCTAATATTATAAAAGAATTTCAGTTTAAAAGGTCTGCATAAAAATGTTTAAAAATTTTATCAACGGAATCAAAATAATAAGATTTTTGATGATATTTTCAAATCGATCCAGCTAAGGCAAATCTTAATATTATTCCGAAGACAATAGATTTTATGATTCCGTTGGGAATACGCAATTTTTTTT
>JAPVRG010240884.1:0-18828 GCA_029783565.1 Rhagoletis cerasi
CTAGGGATGTCAGTGGCAAAAATACATCGATGTTTCTCCTCGAATCGATGCATCGAAACTTACATCGATACTTGTCGATGCATCGGAGGGCGTACATCGATGCATCGATACGCATAGGGGTTTCAAACAATTATACAAACTTTTATTTTGATGTACTTATATATTATGGTAACTCATACAAGTGTTCACGTGTTGAATTTTTTCAAATACTCGCGTTATTTCAAGTGACAATTTTTTTTTATTTTTTTATAAAAATATTGTTAATGTTTTATCCAAAATCATCTAAAACAAAATTTAAAACTTTATAAAAAATGTAGAAAAATTCAACAAATTTTCATCAATATTTTGAACTTTTTAATATGAGACCTAAGAACATTTTTGGGTATGCACTTTTATAGCTCATAAAATTTAGTAAAATTAACTGCAAGTTTCAATTGGTTTTATTTTTTAAATTTTTTTTTTGCTGACTTGCACGTTGTTGTACTATAAGTTTATGAGTTATAAGACTGTACTATAAGTTTATGAGTTATTCTGAAGGATCATATTAAAAAATTTAAAATATTTATGAAAATTTGTTGAATTTTACTAAATTTTGTATAAAGTTTGAAACTCTGTTTTACATGGTTTTGGTTAAAACATGAACAAAATTTTTATAAACAATTTTCGGAGCCATTATTAGAGATGTCAGTTCTGATGAGATAATTGAGCTGAAAATGAAGGCGCTTTTGTTCAATATTGAATTTTTAGAGCAACTTAAAGCTAGATTTGATTTTAATTTTTATTTATTTACTTATTTTGTTCAACATTACATGTTTGCTTATTTGTTTACATGTTCTTTGTAGATGGTCTCGAAAAAGAATATGAGAAGTGCAAAAAAAGTGTATTGAAAGTAATTTTAGAATGAGGATATTTATATAGAGACTTGTAAAGAAAAAAAACTCCCGACAACGTCTTCATGACTCCTGCACTACTTTACAACTAACTTATAGTTAGTTTCGTCATAGCTAATTAAAAGTTATTTATCGAAATCTCGCAAAAATGCTAACTAAAAGTTGTTTATTTTAATCAATTGATATTTTTTTTCTGCAGTGTAGTTATACAGAGTTAATGTATTTTTATTGTACTAGCTGTGTTTTAGTTTAACTAAATGTTGTGTTATTTACATTTTTAATAAACATGACATTGAAAAAAAATAACAACTAAAAGAAATTGGTAGGTTTTGGTAGGAAAAAAATGTCCGTGGCAACACTGCTCTCCACCGTGACTGCTGTCAACTCTACTGTGACGTCACAGCTGACTCTGTCAAATTCACTGAGAGCCGATTAGCGGTGTTGCCATCGGCGCCACCTTCTGTATTCTCTCCACCGTGGCTTTCCATAAGTACATACCAGGCATGCCAAATCATTTTTTCGTTCTCCCCGTTAGCCACCACGAAATATCCCTATTTTCGATCAAATTTTCCGCACTTTATAACTAATACAAAGGAATTGGCACTTTATAAATACTTAAATACTACAGCGTGACACAGATTCTCCTATAAGTAAAACTATTACCAATTTTTACCAACTAAAAATGGATACTCAAAAAAGCTCTATTTTAAAAAAGGTGAAATTCAAAAAGAAAAAATACACGTGTCCATCTCTAACTCGTATGCATGCGCGTTGTTGAACGACAACATCGCTTTCCATAAGTACATCCTCACTAACAATTTTCGTCTCATAAAACTCTACAAGCATCTTATGAGAGGATACGCAATTGGTTTAGGAGAATAGTACCCTTATAATGGTGAGTACTACGCGTGCTTTATGAATGCGTTGTCAGAATTAAATGGCGCACTTATGAGAGTTGTTTTCGTCTTATAAAAACACGATATCTCTCTTTGTAAGAGATACGTAGAGAAACGACAATTGAAAAATACTGCGATGTATGTGTGTGTGTTCGCTGCAATACAAGTACGTGTTGTTTTCGCTGACACTAAGCGAAGGACTGGAATTCTCGATAACGAGAACTTTCGATTGTAGCTTCTAGAGATGAGAGCGCAGGTATATAAGGCGAGGTTGCACGGCCCAGAAATTCATTCGTAAATCAGGAAGCGAAGAGTAAAGATCGTTGTAAGCAGTCAAGTTGCTGGAAAGCAAGTTATTAGTAAATTTGTAGCAAGCAAGTATTGTGAAGTGTTTATTGTTCAATAAAGTTAGTCGTACTGTAAATTGGGCATTTTAATTTAACAATCCAGTGATCGAACCCGAAGTATTTGGGAAATAATCGAGGATCAAAGGATAACCGTAACAGTATTATCTAAAAAGGTAAGAGCCGGATCTTAACAATAAACACTAGTATATTCAGCGGCCTCGAAAGCATATTATAAGATCTTACAAAACTTAAATTTTCAGAAAAATTTCGCGTGTGCAGAGATTGAAGGACGAGTAATTTTAAGCAAAATGAAAATGGACTTGAGCGACCTCTAAATTTTATTATTTTTTGAAACCAAGTTATGTACTTTCATTTTTCAGTAAAAGGAACACAAATTTGCTTGAGCACTGAATAATATAAAAAAAAAGGATTTCCTGGACCTCTCTAGTAAATATGCACTCTCATAATGGTATCATAATAATTAGCATAACCTTGTTATATATGTAAAAAATAACTTTGGTGGTGTTATTTTTGTAGAGTAAAGGTAATTTCATAAAAATTAATTTATATCAAATCGATAGGTTACATTTTCGACTTCAGAAATTAAAGTAGACAAGAATTTTATATAAGTATTACAAACTTTTAAAAGTAAATTTTCGAAATTATAAGCTAAGCTTTTATGGAGATTGAAATTTTATTGATAATAATGAACATTTTACTTCTTAAACAGCAAAGCGCCCCAAAAATAATCCAAATTTTTCTTTCAATATTCATATTAAAAAAACCGTTTTTTTAAATTCAAGTATTTTAATTTATTAACAAATATACAAAGTAAAAATAACAAAACAAAAAAAATATTCTGTTCTAAAAAACCACATTTTACAGCTAATAAAAAGGAATTGGCATTTTTGACACGGACTCTTCTACGAGTAAAGCTATTAACATAGGTAAGATGAAATTTAAAAAGAAAAAATTCTACTTTATCAAAATATGCATTCTTATACCATGTTCGGACCGATAACGAAAAAACTTTGAAAACGAGTTTTGTGGATTGTGAGCTCTTACATTCTTTGTTTGCATTTTTGCTACAAATGAAAAAAAACAAACCTTCTTCAACACTTTTCCTTCACTTCACAATCTTTTTTTATTCTTATTTTAATTCGGACAGCCCATTAACAATAAATCCGAAGTGGCATATTAAAGATGATAAAATATGACTTCCACTTCGATAAATATATCGAACAAACTAGTGCATATACCGATTGGAACAAGTGGAACGTGAGTTTTCAAGTAGTTCCTCCGCGAAAACTAGTTTTCGCTGTGTTTTTGTCCTAATTAACGGAGAACGTATCAGCTAGCATGATCTATCTTATGAGACCGCCATATAAATTAAAACTTAAGCTTGTAACACATTGAAAACGACGGGCTACGGACCACAGCTGTCAAATTATTTTAACACGTACTCTTATGTAGATAATTATTTTGGTGGCGACAGAGCTACACCACAACCGTGGTTGTAGCCAGATTAGATCTATTTCTATTTTTCGAGCGACAGATAAGGTTCTTCCTCTTCTTTTATGTCAAACTCATACAAATTCATGATGTCGCTGCCGCGTTAAAAAAATGCATGTCGCCATCGACAAAGCGTTTAGATAATGAAGATAACAACTTGGTAGCTGTGGTCCGTAGCTCGTTGTTTCCAATGTGTTCAGGCTCTTACCGACGTAAAATTTTTCTGTAGACGGAGACGTAGACGTAGAAATCCACTCGAAGTTGATTTTTTCCGTAGAAACGTGTCAGCTGTTTGATTTTTCTCTTCTGCTCTTCGCTCAGAGTTGCCAGTACACAGTTTTTGAAATTATTATAAATTAAGCTAAGAAATATTGAAGTTATCCTTAAAATATTTAAAAATTACTATTGAAAATAGTATTTTACAAAGAAATATGTTTTGGAAATGTTTTTGATATTAGTTTCTTACCTTTATATTATAAAAAATGTTTACTTAAATGATAAATGTGTGCAAAAGCATGTGTATATGCGAATTAATGGCAACACTGTGTCAATGTAGACAAAAAGAAGACAAAAGAAAAACAAAAAAGAACAGCTGATTCCTGCGTTGAGGCTACGGTGGTGAGTTTTTGCAAATATGTGTTTCAACGTACTTCTACGCTACGCTGCGTACACGTTCGTCGAGTACAACAAAAAACCATACTTCGAATTTTCCATACACCCACAAAATCTTGACTTACGATTAAAAAACCGGGTTTTCATACCTTTGCGTACTTAAAAGCCTGGTTGTATAAAAAATCGTCTCACTTAATAAATCGTAAAGAAGTCTAAAAAAGGGCAAAAGATTATATTATTATTATATTGCCTAAATACCCTTCATTTGCCGTTGTAGTTCGCAGCACCTAACGAAATAGCCTAGTGGGAAGGTGCGATGGAAGGAAAACACTACGACTGCATTTCTTTATACATTCCAGATAATCCCATCTCACAGGCAGAATAAACAAAATGCGTTTGGAATAAACGGTAACATATTATGCCGGAACGTTCTGACGAATAAGTAAACGAAAAAGTTTGTTCCAAACGTTCAGAATGGATAAAGAAATGCAGCGTATGTATATGTACATACACATATAGTAAATATATGTATGTACAAGCATAATTTAATTAATCTCATTTGAACTTAAAAATTTCCTGTTGGGCTATGCGTTGCCGATTCGGAAATTTTATCCACACCGGGAGCAAAGATAACACACTACAGTAGCTCTAATTATAATGTATTGCCTTTTGAAAAATACCCAACAGGTGTAGCGATCTTGACCATATACATACGTTACTATGCATCATCACAAAAATCATAAGTTCCAGCCCGTATATGTATGGAATATGTATGTGAAGGCATTTCCTGTAAATGTCATCAGATCTGCAATGTTCATTCGATTTTAGAAATGAGGTCAAAAATCAGAGGACTCGGTCCGCATATGTGCGATAACGTCTTATTTATTTGAAAATGGTCGCCACCTGTTAAAAAACTTCATTCAAATTATTTATTTAATTAAATGAATTATGTTATGTTATGTTATAAATGTTATATTGGCGGCCGCTGTGGTGTAGTGGTAAGCAGTGCGCGCTTCCACTCCGCAGGCCTGGGTTCAAGCCCTGGTCAAAGCAACATCGCAAAAAAAATTTTGGAAAAAGGTTTTTTCTTAACAGAGGTCGCCCCTTGGCAGGCAACGGCAAACCTCCGAGGGTACTTATGCCATGAAAAAGCTCATAAAAATACAATCGCCGTTCGGAGTCGGCGTAAAACTGTAGGTCCCTCCCCTTTGTGTGACAACATCAAGGCGCAGGCCACAAATCGGAGAAGAAGCTCGGCCAAACACTCACATATGTGTAAGCGCCAATCTATTATTATTATTAAATGAATTATGTATAACAATATGGGTATTAATCACAATGGGGTTGAAAACCCTTTATTTCTTATTCACATTTAGGACAGTTGCCACCTGTTTGAAATATCGAAGTCAACGTGAATTAATGGAATAAAGTAATTGAAATAATCATCACAATATAAGTGCCAGACGAAAGAATATTAAGAGGGGTTTAGTTTGAAAATAATTTGGAGAGGGTGAGAGGCTCGCCACCTGCTTGAAAAGTATAATTTAATTAAATTATCCACAAGTCTCGTATATGAGATATGATAATATGGGTGTCAAGCGATTGGGTGTTAAGAAATCTTGAATATTTAGAATATTTTGGGGGTGTTTAAAGAGGGTTTGCGGACGGTTTAAAAAGTAAAATTCAAATTCAAGGGTTTCCACCTCTTTAAAAAGTCATATTCAACTTAATCCATCAGTTAATTAAAATTTGTTTCACAATGTCAGACGAAAGGGATTTTAAATGGTTTTAGTTCTGAAGGGAGTTGAAACCTTTTTTAAAAGACAAAAATAGTTACATTTTACACAAGTTATATGGAATATTAAAATATCAGTGTCAAAAGAGTTTTAAGAAAGCTTTAGTTTAAAAGTATTTTTGATTAGGTTTGCCACTCTCCCTAGCCTGGAGATAAGGGCGCAAAATATTATTTGCCTCATCGTATATTGAAAGGTGACTCTCGCAACATTAACTTTAAAAAAAAAAACGGAAAACTCTACACATACAGTTTTAAAGTTGTTTTTATGATTAATTTGATGTCGCACATCAAGAGTTTGATTTATTTGTTCAAAGAACGGGTTTCGAGATCAGTGGCGTAGCCAGGATACATATATTCAAATGCATAATCCACCAACCGATAACTTCAGATATTCATAAGAATGTAATTTCTCATTAGTCTGAAATAAAAAAATGATAAATCGGAAGGATAAATTGGTACTGTGTTACTAAATCAAAAGTATAACATAGTATATCATTGACGGAGGGGGGGATCTATCCAGCCAGGAAGCTAGAAAACCGTTCTTTCAAAAACAAACGAATATCGAATTAATTTTCAGTGACCCCAAATTAGTCTGAAAAGTCTGCTCAGTTTATTAAAAATTTTTACAGTGGAGTTTTGTCCATTTCTTCAAATGTCGGATTGAATTGGTTTGATGCAAAAACAATTTTCACAATTTTTGAAAATTTCTAACCAATGATTTTACCTTTTAACGGGCTAACTAGCTATTTCTATTATTGCTATATTGTTACATATAATTAAATATAAATTTAGTAAAGTTAAATTAACCCATTTAGAACTTACCGATATCTTGTCTCCGTGATATTAAATTTCGGTTAAAAATTGTGTCAGTGTCTTTTTGCGAGTTTCGCTGGTCTGGGAACATACAGACCCCATAATTATTTATAAAAGCAGCCAATTTGTAACTGTTGGATAAGACTACCACTTCAACTAAATTTGGTGCAGTAAAACTGTTATTCAAGAATTCCAGATGGTTCGACTTCAATACCACCGGTTTAATAGTATTATCTAACTTCACTTCAATGGGTTCTACTTCTATAAACCAATTTACTTTTTTATCATATGTATAGCACGGTGTGCAATGAAGTTCTGCTGAAGGAGAAGTATTTTCCTTAAGAGTTCGCACTGTAGTGACGCATTGTGTCGATGGAGGTATTTTTGTGTTCACTTCTTTTCGATCACGATCCAAATATTTCCTCCATGTGTTTTGGATGACACATGCTGCTTTTGAAGTTGTCCACACTTTTGATTCTGCGGTCTCATCACTAATTGTGTTTCCAGCTTTTAAATCAACAGCGACAATTTCCTTCAAAATAATTTCCGTGTTAGAGCTGCTTCTAAGTATGCTTTCATTCGCCATTACAGAAGAGGTATTTTCTACTGCATGCATGTTTGTTGCACCATTTAAAGTTTCTGTAATCAGTAAAGTATTGGGTGTGCTGCTTCCTGGGTTTTTTACTGCTAATTCTCCTATTTTTCTATTCACATACTTTCGAAACATCTTTTGAATTACAGACGATGCTCTCTCCCTTGTTGAGTACGTATTATATGAGATTTTCGAGTCAATTTTTGTTGAGTCTTTTGTCAGTTTTCTGGATTTAAAATACCTGTAGCTCTTTTGTATCAAAGCAGCAGCTCGCATTCTCTTAAGAAGTTTCTCAGATAAGTAATTATCACTATCCTCATGCTTAAATTCCTTATCATGTTTCTTAAATTCCGAAGGACTCAGTTGTATTGTAGCCTTTGAAACCGGTATGCAATCATTAATAGGCTTAGTGTTTTCGCTTTTACAATTTCTATTTTCATTTCCATGCGAGTACTGAGCTCCTAATTGCATTTGAATAGATAGAGTCTCGTTTTCATTGCTAAACTTGGATGAATTTTTAACATTTTCAGTACTATTTAACAAATCTTGCGTGGAGGTACTTTTGTATTCTGATACTGAGTTAGTACACCCCAAGTCCAATTCCTCACAGTCGTTATTACTTTCATCTTTTGCGGTTTCATAAATTCCACCCTCAAATTTTGTATTAGCGTTAAAAGACGATTTTGGGCGGCAACTATTAAATGTTTTAAATATACCATCAATCTCTTTTGATGGGATAAATTCATACGTTTCTTTTGACATGTCGTTATTATTATCAGATGTAAAGCCGTGCTCAGGAATATTTTTTATTCCTTTTTTGGTGTCTTCTTTATTTACTTCTATTATTGCATCCAGCTCATTAGCAGTGCATTCTTCGCCTTCTCTTTTGCCAAAAAAGTTGCTTTGCTCTGCAGTTGCAGCATTTGAATTTATGAGACTTGTTGATGGTAAACAAGAGTTGTGATTTTCCTTTTGAGGAATAAATAATTCTCCGCTACTAGTAATTTTTTCTTTAAGAGCTAAATTACTAAGTTTTTCATTTTCATTTTTGATTTCCATAAATTTCGCGAATTTTTTGAAGACTGGATTTTCCATATCTGTTTGGGGCTCAAGATTTCCGCCATTTAAATCTTTTATGTTACCCACTTCACTCAATTGTTTATCGTTTATAGGGTAACAGGAATTTAAGGTGTTTTCGCCAAAAGTTTCAGCTTGAACGTAAGATTTAATTAAAAGCTTTTTATCTTTATTATTTTTGGAAAGCCTTAGAGTTGAGTGGTTATTGGACTTAAACGGTATTATAAAAGAAGTTGAGTTTTTTAAATGTCCGGGCTCGGGACTTAATTTTGGTTCTGGAATATGAACTCCATAAAGATAGGTGGGCATCCGTTCTTCTGCATTGTATTTTAACTTAAAAGAAGATCTGTCTTCTAGTACTGGCCCTGTTTCTAACGAGTCTTCTTCGATGTCAGTTTCCTTGGAGGAAGAAACTCCCAAAGAATCATTTTCAAAAGTACTGTCATTCAAACTATCAGAGGTATCAGTTTCATTGCGCTCGTCTACAATAATTTGTTGATCCGTAATTGAAACGTGGTATGTATGCTCTGTATCATTCCTGTTTAATTTATTATTATCATAAATTGCAGTTCCATTTTTATACCGTAGCGTTTCAGTATCCGTTTTAAAAGATTTTAATTGAATTTCAGCAAGATGGTCTTTTATTTGCACGTCCTCCATACCAGTTTCTTGTGCCCTTTTATAACCTGGGTTACGTTCTACATTTACTTTATTATTGCGACTATTGCAGCTCCCAGACGGATTTTTGGTGCCAATATTGTTCACAGTTGTAATTTGGTCATCGGCTAAAGTTAAAGTATTATTGCATTAGTAACAAAGAAAATTATACTATTTTAAAATCAGAAATATTTGTACCCTGCGAGAAACTATTGACAAATTCTTAAGGCCCATAACGCACAAAAACCTCTGAACAGCTGAATGACCTTTTCATATACTTGGTTCTGCCATAAGTTCTGTTACAAATGTAATATAGTGTAAACACTTTAAGAAGGGGTTTTTAGATTGCATCTGCAGAAATAAATAAACGAAACGAATGGTTACAGTGAAAAAATACTAAACAAAGTAATAAAACAACACGCTTACACACGCAAAAAATCAAACTTGTCGACACTGTTCAAACAGTACATCGATAGAACAGCTGATTTGAAGCGCGTGCCTATCACTTTCGCACCAGAGATAACCAACGGCCTCAAAACAGCATTCCAAGGAAAAAACATGCAAATAGTACACTTGAACCCCTTCAAATTGAAAAACCGCTTTAAAAGCCTAAAGGACAGAACAGACCCGCTAGACAAAGCAGGCATTTACAAAATATCGTGTGGTTTCTGCGAAAAGAGGTACTATGGTACTAACCGAACGCACTATCAACAGAGAACGTTAACAAGTAAAGAAGTCTAAGTTCGGGTAAAACCGAACATTAAATACCCGGCGCACGTACATATTAAACATCGCTTTTTCACGATTCTGAAATCTACCGTTGCATTGTAAACAGGGGTGTTTTTTTTCCTTTTCAAACATTATCGATAATTTAGGTGTGCTTGGTAGATATCGGTAAAGCGGTTACCGATATAAACTTAAGTAGCCATGAGTGGGCGGTGTCACGCCCCTTTTCCTTAAGTCCACAAACATCTTACTTCTTGCTACAAGATTGTTGTGAGTACCAACTCTGAGTAAACTACCGTTTCTAAATTTCGAAATATCGAAGTTTTCATATTTCTGAAATTTACCGTTATACGAAAAGTGGGCGTACTTTTAGCCCGATTTCAACCATATGTAATCATAAATGGGCGGTGACACGCTCATTTTCTAAAAATTTGATATAATCGTACTTCTTGCTAAGGAATTATTGCAAACATAAACTTTGAGTAAATTATCTTTAGTAGTTGCCGATTTATCACAGATTTTGTATTTCTGCAAATTACTGTTATATGGGAGGTGGGCGTGGTTATTGTATGATTTAAAAAATTTTCAGCAATTTTCTATGTTGGACCAACATCAACCCTTGTGTCAAGTTTGGTAGAAATCGGTACAGCGGTTACCGAGATATAAATGTCAACCCATAAGTGGGCGTGGCTGCGCCCCTTTTCCCAAAGTTTATAATATTCTTATTACCCGTTAATATATACATATAAATCCATAAGTGGGCGTGGCTACGCCCCTTTTTCCAAAATTTATAATATTCTTATTACTCGTTAATATATCATTGTATATATCAATTTTAGGTCAATAAGCTTCAGTAGTTACTAAAATATCACAGTTTTTGTATTTCTGAAAATTACCGTCATATGGGAGGTGGGCGTGGTTATCGTCCAATTTCGCCCATCCTTATCCCAATAGAAGTATGCGTACCAAGTTTCGTTGAGATATCTCAATTGTTACTCGAGTTATCGTGCGGACGGACGGACAGATAGACATGGCTTAATCGATTTCTCTTTTAATTCTGAGCATTTTGGTACATATATGTCTATATCGTTCTCGATTCCTTTAGGCTGTTACAAACAACCAATATGTGAACAAAGTTATAATACCCTTGTGCACACAGTGCGCTCGGGTATAATTATAGAGAAGGGCCGAGAACGAATCAGCGTGGAAATTGTCAAATACTAACAAAATCCTAGAGACGCAATTCACCTCATTCCAATTACAGAGAGCGCCGAGTTAACAGAGGCAAACGAAATTTTACAGAGTGAGCATTTTGATCAATGGCAGGTTCAGAAGGCGCAGCAGTTGAGCGCAACCGTTGTTAAAAAAAATCAGTAATTAGTGAGCGAAATTATGCGCCTTCTGAACGGCTTGATACATTAGCTGTCAAACAACATGTTTTTTCAAATGATCAGAAAAATATTACGCTCATCAAACACTGAACTGTTGAGTTGATCAGAGGTACAAAACAACGCGTTCAGAAGGTGTAAGCACAACAATAACTGAGCTGTTGCGCCTTCTGAACGTGCCCAATGTAAATGAATTTTTGTCTTTTTAGAAAATGAAATGCCGACGGCTTTTTGCATTTACCTTTTATCAATTTTTACTATCTCAATTGGTAAATTATTTAAAATGAATGCATGGTTAGCTGTCAGAAATTATTATTGCCATTATATTAATTTTTATTACATTTATACATATTTTCAATTAAATTATTTTAATATTACTTGAGTTAAATATATAAATTCGCAATATCGCAAGTATCATTATCTTATAACTTTAAACGAGTTATGTATTCTTGTATATTTGTATATTTGTATATCCACTACTATCTCAGGAACGACTTAACCGATTTGGATGAAATTTGGTATATGGGTAGTATGCTTTGTTCTAAGATTTTCTACTTTGGTGTTGCCACTTGGGGTGGTTCACAGGGTTGCCACCTATATCAATTTGTTTTTTAATATTAAGCAATATATGGCAATATGGGTATCAAATGAAAGGTATTTTAGGCCGTATACCATCCAAAGCATTTTCGAGTAGGGTTGCTACCTAGCGTTGCCACCTGACCGCATTTTATTTATTCCTTCAGATATCGACCACTATCTCGGGAACGGCTAAACCGATTTCGATGAAATTTGGTACATGGATAGTATGCTTCCTTCTTAGATTTTCTACTTGGATGTTGCCAGCTTAGAGGGTTGCCACCTTTCCGATTTTTTTAAATATTAAGCAATATATGGCAATATGGGTATCAAATGGAAGGTATTTGAGGCCGTATACCAACCAGAATATTTTTAAGTAGGATTGCCACCTAGGGCATTTTATTTATTCCTTCAGATATCGGCCACTATCTCGGGAACGGCTTAACCAATTTGGATGACATTTGATATATGGGTAGTATGCTTTGTTTTAAGATTTCCTACTTTGGTTTTGCCAGTTGGGGTGGTTCACAGGGTTGCCACCTATATCAATTTTTTTTAATATTAAGCAATATATGGAAATATGGCTATCAAATGAAAGGTATTTTAGGCCGCATACCGACCAAAGTATTTTCGAGTAGGGTTGCCACCTAGGGTTGCCACCTGACCGCATTTTATTTATTCCTTCAGATATCGGCCACTATCTCGGGAACGGTTTAACCGATTTGGATGAAATTTGATATATGGGTAGTATGCTTTGTTTTAAGATTTTCTACTTTGGTTCACAGGGTCGCCACCTATATCAATTTTTAAATATTAAGCAATATATGGCAATATGGGTATCAAATGGAAGGTATTTTAGGCCGTATACCAACCAGAATATTTTTAAGTAGGATTGCCACCTAGGGTTGCCACCTGGGGTGCCACCTGACTGCATTTGAATTATTCTTTCTTACATATATCGACCACTATCTCGGGAACGGTTTAACCGATTTGGATGAAATTTGGAGTGCGCATGCTAACCGCCAAACAGGCGTAAGTGACTTTTTGTGGTTAGTGTTCGATATTTTGGAAATCTATATTGGAAATTTATGCTCTTGGTAAGTAAAATTATGCGACAAATTCGGAAAATACTGAGCAAGGCTCGGTCACCCAGGTACTGCATTAATAATTGCGATTGCTGCAGTTCAATTTTATCAACATGCATGCAAAAAGTCAAACGGATATAAACAAATCGTCGCCTGGGTAAAAGATTGTCGTATGTTATTCACGTTTCCTATGCGCTTATGACAATCTTTCACCCAGGTGACGAAACCCAAAGTACATAACGTCCGTGATACTGCAAAACGTTCTATGTCAGTTATTGACGGTAGTACTTAAATTTCCTGTTATATGCATCTTAGCGCTTCTCTCAATTGCTCAACTTAATCAACCAAAGTCAGACTGTTTTGTCATTAGTTTATGGTACTATAACGATCCGCAGATGCACTCCAATACATGTACCAGACCATCTAAGCGCCAAGGTAGCAATTGACATAGAACGTTTTGCATTATCACCGACGATATGCATACCCAAATTTCTGTAAATGTACATACATATGTATTAATGTACACATGTTTTTACGTACATATGTATGTATGTACAAACATATGCATGCGCTATTCTCCCTTAGCTGGACACTTTTTTTGTTGAAATTTTAGTCAAAATAAAAATTTTTATAGTAGTAGTAGTAGTAGCCCAGTAAGAATAGTACGGGTAAATTGACTCGTTTAATTCTCGATACATATAGTGAAAACCGTGGTTAGTAGCATATGGACAGATTTAGTTATTTTTGTAAGAAGCACGGGCAAAATATAACCCCTCTCTCCCGCTCTCTTCAATATGTGTGATCTCCTTTCTCTCTCTATCTCATACGATTTGAAACATTAATTTGTATATGTCCCGTTTACTCTCATCAGGTTTACCGGTTATGAAACCAGTTATATACACATTACATTGAACATAAAAATCAGTTACACCGAACGCATTAATCAGTTACATGTAACTAGTCATTGTTAATGTACAAAACTGTCATTTGTAACTAGTTATTCCTAACATGCAAAAGGGTTATAAATAACCTTTCACCATCCTAATAAAAATAAAAACATTTTTTATAATTTTATGTACATATATTCATATAGTGAATATGTAAATATATTTATTTCATTTTTTTAGTTTACAAAATTATGTGACAAAAAAGAATTATAAATTAAAAATGGATCCACTGCCATATCTATGTATATTACTTTAAGACTACTGCAGTTATACATATAGCTACTTATGTGTTTGAAATTCTGGATACATTTGCTTTCTTATTATTTAAAAATCTTTTTTGCTTAGTTCTATTATGGCTGAGCTCCACCGCCTTTTTTACACTATTTTCGAATTGATTGCGTCCTTGGATTTTAAAGACATCTGCCAACAGTTTAATAATTAGTCACTGGTTTAAAATGTATATGTAACGCAACCTACCAGACATAAATTTGTCTACCAGCAATAGTTGGTTTAAAGCCTTTTTTTCGTACCGCCCATAGTTAAATAGATGCAGTAATTCGTCCGTGAACGCTTTTTTTCATAGTAAAGTCGACGTCCTCAGCAGCACCTTTGAGCTTGTACAAGACTGCTGTCTGCAAATACATAAATTGAGTGTCAGTCAAAATGGTCTTACGCATTTTGTTCAATAAGTGCAATATTTTTCCGGTTAATTACATTGAAGCAAAAAATTAACAGGAAGAACGTTGCATTTAACAGGATTATGAATGATTAGTTTATATGTATGTATATTACTTTAATTATTTTTTAATATAAGTACACGCATATCGACGATACTTTGGCAAAACCTCGTATCTCAGAAATCACTACTACCTCATATCTCGTAAAATTAATTCAAAATAGGCCTCAAAATACCATGATTCATTATATTGTATTCCTAATTAACTAAAAAGTACTTAATCTTGAATATTCAGATGAATAATTTATTAAAATTGTTTTTTTATTAATAGAGACATTTTTGTAAGAGAGCGTTTGAGAGTGTTTTGAGATACGAGGTTTTGCTAAAGTACCGTCGATATGTACATATTTGCGTGTTTGTGTGGAGTAATAAATCACAGCCTTCCACCTGAAAACTTACTGGTAAACCTAATTTTCAAATTCTTAAAAATCGTAAAAGTACATAATTTTGCACGCCAGCAGATTTCAGATAGAAAACTATGAATTATTGTTCATACCAATTTTTAACTAAAATTTACTCTTTTGAGATGGCACTTCGTCTATAACGTGTAAAAAAAAATCGGCCAAACACTAACATATGTATGTGTAAGCGCCAATCTATTATTATTATTAATGCAATGGTTTTAAATTTACCATAGCTCTCTCATATTCTTCTTTCTTTAGCTTTTCTTCAATGTCATACAATGTAGCCAATGAATTTATCGGTAAAAGAGAGGCAATTTCCGAGATGAACTCGTCGGGATTTTCTCCGGTTATGGTAGCTATGGAATTTTTGATGAGCGTTACAGTCACCTTGGTCTCACGCAGTAGCTTGTTTGTTGCCATAAACTCTCTTTTGTCAACCATCTGAAAACAAAAAGAGAATTATTATCTTCTTAATTCCACAGGGTAGTAAATTAAGACTACAACTTTACATTTTGTGCAAGCGTATCAATTTTCTTCTCGATTCTGTCCTGGGTTTCGACAATCTTGTGAAGTAGATCAGTCACATCTGAAATAAAAATATATTGTAGTAGAATACACTTCCTGGTTATTTAAATATTTTACCGTTCTGATGTGATGGTTCGGTATTTTCCACAGCTTCAAAGACCTTCCTTTTTTTGAAGGGTGTAATATTACAGTTAATTGTTGCCAGTTGCAGCAATAGGAACTTCGTCTATAAAAAAAAAATAGAAAGGAAAAAATGTGAATGTTGAGAGCTTTAGAATATACATACAGTAACTCACAAAAGTATTCGTAATTGATTTTTGTCATTATTCATAATATTTTGATGGAATTTTTTTTAAATTTGTAAAACTTTTCTAAATTTTATACTAAGTTTGAAGCTTTAATTTACATGATTTTTGTTATAGAATAAACTATATTTTAAACAAAAATTTACAAAAAGAATTATAATTGAAAAAACTTAATTGCGATAACTTCTGTGAGTGACTTTATGTGTATATACATATATTTTAAATCTTACCGCATACTGGAATTGAGAGCACGTCCTCAAAAATATTGGCTGATTCCATTTCTGTAGTAAAAATAAAAACTAAAAATATTTATATGTATATATGTACTAAATAGATATGTATTGTAAGTAAAACGTGATTTTTTCATCTTTATTTAATGTGTGAATTCGTGAAATAAGTGATGCAGGATCGGAATCAAAATATACTTCCCTTCATTAGTAATACAAAAATATTTATGCTTTATGTCATTTCTTGATATTTTTACAGCGGTGTTTGTATCCAAGTGGCTACCTACTACTATACCAAGACCTGAAGAAGATCTTAGCGGCTCATTGAAATAATCTTCTGTCACCATAAATATATAAGCCAAATACTTATCACTTTCCGAATCCTTACCTATAATTTTTAACGCACCAAAGTTTTCACTGAAGTGATAACATTCTTTTTCAACTTTGCAATCAGTATTAAACTGCATTCCAAAGTTGGTGGTTTTGTTAACAGAAACATTTAATGAATACCTCTCTTGAACTCTTAAACACAATTGTTGCAAAATATGATTCGGCTTTTTGATCATCTTCTTTATATGTTGCATATAGTTCTCAAACTTATAAGACGAGAAACTGTCAAGGGGTCCATACTGCTTTACACATTCTGATAGATGCAGTAATCCATGGACATTGAAACTAATCAAATGTTCGCCATAAATAACGCCAAATATATTAACAAACTCTTCTAGTATTTTTTGTGCTATATTACTTTCTATTCTATGAGATCTTTCACAAGACAATAAACGGATACCTGAATGCAGTAACAAAAAATGGTAATAATGGTCGCTCGGTATAAATCTTTGAGAACAAATATCCCAGAATACAACAAAAACTGCCTAAACTCAGTCGCTTTCCAATTTGAAATTTCATCTAAACTTCTTGAAACGCGACCAAATTCTTTTGGCACATATTTCTTAATGAAATTCATTTTCTCATTCATTTTTGTAACGTTTCCTACTTTCATTAGAAGATGAAGTAATTTTTTCATCACACCTAAATCCACTAAATGCATCACGTCCAAGGGAAATTGAGATACCATTCCAAAACCACTAAGCTCAATTAAACTCTTTGAATTTTCAAATTGTAAACTGTGATGCAGTTTATCAGTGCGAAGTGAAAAAGAAGAATCTGATCGAGGTGTATGAAGTTGTTTTGAGAAACTAACTCTTCTATTGATATATTTTCCCACTTGACTGCATTTTGGACACCCGTTTATTGCATTATGGGATTTAACACCAGTGACGAAAGAGCGAGCAGGCGCATCACAAGTAAAAAGACGGATATTGAATCGTTTAGGATTTTCATTATATCCGTCTTTAAGCCCATTTTCTCTTAACAAAACCACTTCTTCACAAAAAGCACGCATGAAGTCGTCAATATTTTCCGGTTTTCCGGTACCAGAAAAGCAGGCAATAGGAAACGGACTTTGGTCTTGTAAACCTACTAGCGATCCTAATATCGGCCATAAAACTTTAGTAGAACTTTTAAATAACTTTAGTCCGTCGATGCCTACATCAATTAGGATTTCGCTAGCGTTATTTAGGAAAGAGAAGTTGTTCGATATAAAATGGTTCTGAATTCCAAAGTAAACAAAATCTCCTTGTGAGAAATTTTGTATTTGAAATTTCTGCCGATTTGTAGGCAGAAGGGATTTTGCTGACTTTGGAAAACCTTGAACACCAACTCTCCTCAACATGTGGAGCAAGTCGTTTACGGAATTTTGCGAGATGCTATTTCGCACCACCCAAGATTTCATCTCACTACACTTGTCTGGCATTTCGCCAATTATTTCACTGATTTCCGCATCTATTGCATCATTTATTTCACTATCACTGCTTTCATTATTTTCTTCCGTATTAGCGCTTTCAATCCTTTGAGCAAATTCGTCAAGCTTTCTATATTTTTCTACGCTTGACATATAATTTTGTTTTTCTTTGCTCATTAGGTTTGAAAACGTCTTTTTACTCATTTTTTTTTTATTTATATTGTAATACTTATCCTTTTCTTTTGAATTCGTCTCCAAATTATTTTTCTGTTTAATTCTTTTCTGCAATTTTTCTTTATTCAATTTAGTCTTACAGCCACGCGATCTCGAATTTTCTAATTCTTCTTCTTACATGCACACCACGTTTTTCACCAGAGTTGCCGTTTTCCAATTTTGGGCACGAGCTTAAATAAGCAAAACCTTGTCACTTGTTTAAATTTTCAACTATTTTCAAATAAAGCATTTAATGATTAACTGAAAAACAGCAAACAAGCAAATGTTTATAATAATTTTAAGGATTTGTTTATCTTCACATTTATGTTTGCGTTTATAATTTGTACGTATGTACCTGCTTTTAGAGTCTAAGAAAAATAGTTCAAATGAATTGGCAGCGGCAGCACTATCCATTGCCATAGCAACGTATGTATGAATAGCAACCATAGTGAATTCAAATAAATTGACAATGGTAGTACTATACATTGTGTGTTAGAACAAGACAGCCTTATAAGCGTGGCGCGTATTGCAGAAAAGAGAACTTTTTCAAACTTCAACGATTTTCATTACATGTACCGGTTTTTAAACGAGTCAAATAACCCGTACTATTCTTACTGGGAATGAAATTGGTGAGTATGTATAAGTGAGAAGTGAATCTTTGGTTTCGACGCTCGACTTTCGGTTAGGCTTTGCTAACAGGG